>LQNS02000138.1:10523419-10564787 GCA_001587735.2 Parhyale hawaiensis
TTTCAAATGGAGCTGGAGAGGACAACCAGAGCCTCCAACCTGGGCTAAGTTCCGCCTATCTATTTCGTTAAGAGCGTGACACCGAACATATAAATATATTTATAAACACACGACGGTCATTCTTAGTATTAGATTATGTATTTTCCTAGTATTTGCACTGTTGATTGTAAAGTATCATGTATTTTTATCGTAACTGCACTGTCAATATCTTAAGCATCTGACGGTACCGTCGGCTTGAATCACATTATTGCTGAACATTTTCATTGCAAAACTTCCCGCTCCAGCGTAAAAATTAATTCTGGATGCACATATTATATTTGTTCATACCAGACTGCTTTATTTCATTACAAGGTTCTTGGTCCTATTGTTTTCCTTCTTAGAGGAAAGCATTTTCTTGTGGTAGCACCGCATGTTGCAGGTTACGGCATTTTTCACTGCTTACAATTCTCCGCGCGTTGATATGCGTTTCTGGGGATGCTTCTGCTTCCATTTGTAAGCGTTGTATACGTCTGATTGATAGTATCCATTGTGCCTGCTGTAGTACACGATTTCGTCAATGACTTTCTTTGCGAAATTTTCGCTGTTATCAGAAGAAAACGCGTACGGTATGTAGAGCTGTGCGGTTTCTTGCAGCCACGCAATAAGATGACCCAGTTTCATCCTGGTCCTATGGCCTCTCAACAGCTTCTCACACTCAGGACTTCTCTGTCTTGGACTTCTCCAGTAGTACTCATTGACGTGCTTCTCTGTCTCAGCGCGCTGAAGAGTTAAGCCCACACCGGTCTTTTCTAACGATAACCAGTAGCCCTTACTGGTGTGCATTACAAGGTATACGTGGTAAAACAACCACCAGCACGAAAACCATCTTTGGCAGTCATTACTTGGCGCTTGGCGCATTTCTACATATTGTATGAGTTCTTCTTCCTCGACGAAAGGTAAAATTTGGTCTACCAGATCTTCAGACTTCAGAGAAAACATTGGGGTCTCTCTTGTAGTGAGATTAGGGTCAAACAGCAGAGAGTACGACCATCCTCCAGTCCCTCCTGCACTGCAACTCATTTCTGTTCTCTTCTGTTTCTGGGCTCGGCGATCTGCGGAAAGATGAAAAGAATTAGCGGCGGACCGATCGCATTCGCGAATATTAGTCGCATGTCTCCCAATATTCGCGTTTCCATTCGCATGTAGACATGCGAATACTTTGCGAATATCTAAGCTAATCCACCAATGAAAATCCTCTGAAATGCTGGAAGATGCACGCGAATATTTATCCTAATCTTTCTCAGTTAGCAAAGTCTCATCCTGCTTGTCCGCCAACTAGTGTTGCGAGTGAGCTTCTTTTTAGTGGTGCCGGCCTAGTATACGATGAAAAACAAAGTAACCTCACCCTTGAAAGAGCAGAAAAATTGTTATTTTTGATGTTCAATCTGTCAATAATAGAAGTTAACTATTAGATACTTGGAGTTAATACTTGTACTAGCAACAGCAATATTTGCTTGCATGCAGTTTAGTGAATCTAGATAATCTACTAGTAAATAATCCTCTTTCAAAGGGCGGTGGTTGGGGAAAAAGTTTGGTGGGATGCTTGTAAGAGTGGGTCCTTGTTCCGCATCCTGGAAACAAAAAAAATTTAATGGATTTAAATTAGCGATCCAGTTTTCTATGGTAAAACTCTTACAATGAATTCGAATTTTGAATAGTCCACTCCGGAGTCCAGACTCCAAACTCTAGAATCGAAATGAAATGGCGTATTACTTTAGAAATGAAACTTTGAGTAAATATTCGCATATTCGTGAATATCAAAAATAAAATGTTAAAAATCAGACATTCGCTCCAGCTCTAAAATGAATTATCGATATTTGTAAAATTTCTTGTTTTGTCGATGTACATTCGTATGATTCATTTGAAATTCTATTTGTCAAATAACTTATAGTTTATCATAAAACTGCGCGCTCAGCCGAGTGCATTTTCTATATCACAATACTAAAGACACACTTTCGACTTCGATACCGCCGTACAAGAAAGCTATTTTTTCTTACACTTGGGAAACCTGCCTCGCTATAGATTCTGTCTATGGAAAAAAGCGGTGTTCATTAACGAAAGCAACTAGACCTTTATTTATCATGAACACAAACGTCAGATTTACATACATCTACTGTTGAGGATTATGTATCAACAGATACGCCATGTTTCTACCAAACGCATTCCAGACTCTTACGATGCACAAAGAACGAATGGTGGAGTGTTTTTCTAGTCTATATGGTACAAGAGTGCAGCTTAAGCTAGCTAGCAATACATTCTGTACCTCCCAAATACAGTCTTTTTGAACTGGAACAGTGCCCCAATTTTTGTTTTCGCTAGCCAGGATTTTTCAAAGGATGAACTGGCTTTATATTTCGTAATTTGATGGGAAGATGAACTGGCTATGTTCATTAGTGATGTTTGACGTATAAAATTTGTAGGTTCTAATTTTTGACCGATGTATCCAACATTTGTGGTTATTTGCTCATGAAACTAATAACTGCGACTGAAAGCGTTGAACGAGATACTGTTGACTTACCAGCTTCTATCGTTTTTGCTCTTGTAATACGTAACTTTCTAACGAGACAATGAGCGTCCTCGCCCCGTCACTGCCCTAGCGTTAGCGCCACTAACGGCCCTGCGCAGTAGTAGTGCATCGTATTGATTGCCTCTTTCAGTTTCACTGTATTTCGTACTATTTATACTGACACCAACATACGATTGTTAGTAATGTCTGCTTGAGTTATCTTCGTGCTAGTACATGGGTATAAATAGTAGCAGCTGTAGCAATACTGGTTAATATTTGTCTACGGTGTGTCAAACTGCCTGCCTGTTGAGGTGGTAGCACTGCTCCGTTGCTTAGCAAACCCATTAGCACAACAGTCAGTCTGTGGCGTCACCACGACTCCACTTCTGATTGTCCAGCTTAGCATATAAATGAACTGAAAATGATCATGTCCTTTATAGAAAACGATGACGCTCTTTAGCGTAACTTATTATTCTTATATATACCGTGTATACATGTATACTGCATTTGTATGTAGCATTCTACATATATCTGTAGCACGTTGGATGAAATGAATTCATGATAGCTATCTAAACAACTGAAACAATAATAGTACACCCGCACAAATGCTTCTTACACTTCCGCATGAAGCTTTGTCCTTGATCGTGATGTGGAAGATGTTCTGTTCATATTTTTACATTTTTTGCAAAACTGCCTTCTACTGGCAATGCTAGGTGTACTGATTGAAGAGCTGACGTAATGTAGCAATGAAAAGATTTTACTGGTTTATAGAAATTTTTGCAGAGTTTCTGCTGATTTACCCCATTATGGCTATTGCGCGGTAGTTTATCTTAGCAACATACGTACATCTAAGCTTTGCAGTGTTGAATGTTGCCATCCCTGGAGTACATAAAGAAATCTATATTCTATCAGGAACGTGTTTAGTCTCTTCTGTACGTGTATAGCTACATGATAGTGATTATTATAGCCATCTCTTACTTGGGTCTCAGTGTTTCTAAATTTCTGTGATATTACTTCATCTCGATTTTGTCCTCATTCACTGCCATCAGCTCGCATTACTTTGCTGAGAAAAACTTACTTGTGGATGATTCTTGATCCATAATAAACTGCGAAGTACAAGGAACTGATTGTCTTCAATATATGTGTCAAAATCTATGATATTTCTTTGTTTCCTAGTTCGAGTTATTTCTTCGTGCAATTGTACGCGATTGCTTGAGTTATCAGTTGAATTTTTCGTGGGAATATGTGTAGAATATTGAGGCCCATTATAGACAGGAAATAACAAGAAGACATAAAGCACTCATACGCCGAAGAAGAATGCAAACACTGTGATAAATACTTATCTTGTCCCTATAATTGTCACCCTTGACTGAAACCCAATAAATTTTGTAAGGAAGCCTGTTCACTATCGTTATCGTCGAGTATTTATACTTAGGTCAGAGTTGCTTGACATAGCGATATTAAGAACAATCCTCGATACTGAGTTAATACGTTAGCATTAATACACAACTATTCCATTTTCGGGTAAGTAGGATAACCAGCTGTTTGTGGGCTGAACAGTCATCGACATTGTTGGTCTTAGATAGAAAAACGACATTGGAAAGACTTTCCAAAAATGAACAGTGGGCCAATGTTGAAAATTCAACTTTGCTCCAACATGAAGCCGAGGTCCAATGCTTCGTTGAAATTAGAAAACGCGTATACTGGTATAACCAGTATATTATTTTAGTTCGTCACTACTTGCTATGAGTATGCATGACTATATTAATGTACCAGCATAATCGATATCTACTATTTGCATGAAGGTAAATGAACATTGTATGTGAACGTGTAATTCTTTCGTGTACTGTATTTTAATCATCACAGAGACCGAGCATGGAAAAAATAGAGATTAAATTTACCATCACTAAAGGAGTCTTCAACAAGAGCGCAGCAAGTCCTTGGTGTCTGAGCCCGAGGGCCGTACTGGACTCATTAAAATTTACAACCAGCACACAAATCGAGAACATTTCAGTTTCACGCATACACTATAAAGTACTTCTCAATCCGTATCTTCCTGCAGTTTTACTGACTTGAGATCCTGTCTCCAAAAAACGAGAGTTTAAAATTATCAGTCCTTTCATCGACTGCCGCTATATGAACCACCCAATTTAACGGTACCGGAATGCTATATGCTGAAAACGACGAGCAACCCTTGCCCTATGATAATAAACCTGTAGTTGAACTCCTCTGTGCATGCCAGGATTTGACATTATACCGTAGCCAACGGACCGAGGAACCCTCTCTTTTTCTACGCCAACACTTTGTGACAGGCTGCCAAAATATAAGACACTCGCTTTTTAAGGAAGAAGAAGAAAACTAGCTGGTGGAAACTCCAAAATATGAAGTTAGAGGTTTCAATAGCTGTGCAATTCTAGAAACTAACTTGACAATAGTTCTTCTCAAAATTATTGTGCTGGGTCCACTAGCTGATATTAGGGGATATTTTACACGGGAGATAATTAAGTCTGTAGGAGTCGAAAGTGTCGATTACGGCAGCTTAAGTGCTTTCCAAAGTCAATATTAGGGAGACTGCACATTTGAAAGAATCCGAGATGGATAATGGGTATCATATAAATACATTAATTATTGATAGTTACTACGTACAATTGTTTCTGCATGAAAACAGGCGTCTAGTGTCGAATGGACTGAAACATAGTTCAGGTGATTTAGAGAAAATCACATCTGGTGCATGTTCGACACGTTACGCTGTAACAAGTTTTCGGTGTTTTGTTTTTGTTGTCGGGAACTGTAGTGCCTGTCTATGCAGACTGTGCATATAAATAATCTAGTGTATTAAAAGTACAATGAGTAACATCGCCTACGTACATAGAGACTGCACCAAACGCTCAGTTGCCTTACATCTTTTTATAAACGTGAAAATCAGCTTCATGGCAATTTTTCACTCGGTGATTAATTTCACATACGTGCACGGTCGCTAACTTCACCTAAGACATTTTTTCCTGATCAAGAATATGCACAATATCCAAGATTCAATACCAACCAGAGAGATATTATTATTCAAAATACCATTCAACAATAAAGGAAACGTTAAGACATCAGCAAATCATTCATAAAGGGAAACAAAAGTACGCTAAAACTTTGTTTACATTGTTCCATTTTTTGAAGTACACGGTCGTGACCTCAAGCGACTTTCGCTAAAAGTCAAATTATAAATGGATAGTTGACGTACTTCAGATGAACGGTGAAAGCGCCGTCTTGAGTGTCACGGCTTAAGTGAGCTTCGAAGCTAGTCATATACGCTGTAGACATACGTATTTTCTTCCAGCTATAGACAGTACTACTCATACTTGCGGTAAGCCAGAGAATTAACAATTTTAGTATTACGTCCTATTTGCATAACTCAGCAACTGCATAATTAATAATACTGATACCCGTTAAGTAGTTTGGGAAAAATGCCAATTTTAGCATACTTCTAAAAACTCTACTTTCTGTCTTGATGTAACATAAAGATTATAGACCAAGTATCTTCTGATGTAGCTCCATGTTACTGTATTTAAAAAACTATAGACTTGAGAGTAACTCCGAGTCTATCGTTGTAGTGACTCCGACAGTTTTCATACTAACCATAGCTTGCTCCTCATGAAACAACAGGTTCTGCTGAGCTTTTGACAGCTGCGATGCATAAGGTTATAGAATGCACTTTGATGTCTACTATTCGGTGCCTCTGAATTTGTGATGTTGGGACACCTTCTGGCTTTGTTTATGAGCCGCCATTCTGTTCTCTGCGCCTTCCGCGTTGTGCTGCTGCGGCTGTAGAACAAAATCTCGTCCAGCGCTTGTTCCGTAAAGAATTCGCTGCTAGAAAAGGAACACGAGTACGGTTCATGTAGAACAGCGGATTCCTGCCTCCATCGAATGAGCTGACTCAGTTTCTTGCCTGCCTTCTCTGTTCTCAAGCTCTTCTCACTAATCACCTATATACCTATCTCTTTCTGAGACTTCGCCAATAGTATTCATACGCGTCACATTAGTCTCACACTGCGCTGAAGCGTATTGGTACTGCCGATCTTTTCTAAAGACCAGTAATAACCTTCACTCGTGGGTATCATTAGGCATAGGTGATAGCTTAGCTAAGACCGGAACCGAGCCCCGCAGCCACTACTATTGACGTCGCGCATTTCTACTCTTTCTATAATTTCATCATCCGCAACATATGGCAAAATTTCGTGTACCCAAATACCAGACTTGAACAAATACATTGACTCTTCGTGTGTACTAAGGGAAGGGTCGAACTGAAGTGTACCTGACCATCCTACCGAGTCTCCTATACAGCTCGTTTCATTTCCATTAATATCCATGTGGCAGACTTGCTGTTCTTTGATTTTGTGGAGTAATCTGTCGAAATATTAAATTAATTATTACATGCTGTAGATAAATATACCATGGATAATTTATTTGACTAAATAATCGATTCTTAAGGTACTTAGCAGAAGCGCCGTATCATCATGTCTTATCATATATATACCTACTATATATACAGTACACCTGTATATGTCTTCAGGATACCCTAATCTTAGAAGAAATGAAATAGTTTCCACCTAATAAATATATACATTGGTATCATGGGGATCTATCTCCCAGTAAAATATACATGGTTTAAGTATAAAAAATGAAAGGATAAGTTATTATTTCTGAATTAACATTGAAACTGGCTCATGTTAAGAGTTAGTAGAATTGGACATTGTTGCGTACACTGCACGGTTACAAGTTCAATGTAGATCAGTGGTTGCCAGGCTATTCTTTTCCTGGTACCCCTAAATAAATAACTTTTGATATGTTCTCGCACCCTAATGAAAAATGATGACTCAAATGATGATAGATAATTCAGGTTATACCAAATTTGTTCCACAAATCAAATTAAACTTTTGAATGACATAGAAAAAATCAAGGTACGTTTTGCTCTCACTAAAATCTCCTCTAACCCAGCAAGGGGGGGGGGGGATGCAAACACCCCCGGGTGGGATCCCCTGATCCACAATAGATCATTGTTGTTTAGATAAGGAAAGGAAAAGTTATCAAATGGGATGATGATTGTTAACATAAGCAGCATATTTCGCAGCAATTATGTTTAATGTAAACTCTAACAGCTTACTGTCGCTTAACATTTCTTTATAGGAGTTGCTGATGAAAGTAAAATGATCTAAAATGAATAGTTCTGATTGCTTATTGCACAAATAGGTATATTTATTTTACTGGGGTGAAGATACTTTGGCATTGTTTATTTTTAAATTCGATGCAAAAGATTTGAAAGATTGTTTACTCATCGCAATGCATACTCTCTATATAAAACTACGGCACATGATCCATCAATTGCATCACCACCTCGTTTCTGAATGAAACAATTTTTCCGTAACAAGCTGTACTGCTGCACAAATACCATGTTCTGCTTTGGCTCATTGATAAAGTCCATATTATGCTACGCTCATTCATTTGGCAAATCGTTATTAAAGTTCTTTATTCTCTGGATCTTGTCTTCGTGGAGGGTATCTTTCTCTATATGTGCGCTTACACATTAAACAAATAAAATTTAGGTTAACTGTACCGTAGAATAGTTTCGGCGAGCTCTAGTCCGGTTAAGTACGTTGTATCCCGCGAAAAACTTGTGAGAGACACCGGAGTATAGCAGGAAATCATTAATACTGGGTTTTTAACAAAGAATTGGGCACATTTTCGTATTAGGAAGTGACGATTAATACGCTGTCTTCGAAGATTTTGCTTAACTTCTTAGTCCACGCAGGGTTGGTGCAAAGAAGCTAACTATAATCCTCTCACCTTACTCTTCTATAACTAAGTGGCAGCGTCAAATCTTGTGACAAATTATCTTAACATTTAATGAAGCTACGTACCTGGTGAATTTAGCACCTAATTAAGCATGTCCTAAGAAATAACGAACACAACGGTCCGGCCGGTTTAGTAACGTTTACTCAACTAACCGTTTCAAGCAGTGCACCGGTCCTTACGCTGCTTTTTTCCGTATCGATCGATATCAACATGTGAATATCATTAATCCGCTCGTCCATTTATTGTTTATGAACCTAAACGGCTGAAATTAGCTAAAAATGCAATAAAAAGAGTGAATGTTTTCTTGTGAAGGTTTTCTATTTCTTGATTTCAAACTTGGTAGAACTGGCCCGTTACGCGTGAGTCACAACACTGCCGTCTAGCAAGTTTGAGGGCACACAGATTGCGGCGTATATCTGCACTGAAAGCGATATAACGTTTTCCGTTTGAACACGTAATTGTCTCTGGACTATTTTAATGTGCTATTAGGCCTTATTTGTAGCATTCTATATCCATGCTGAAAACGTTAGAAGTTTTGAAAACTAATTGTAAAACTGCAGTTTTTATCCTAAATGAGCACAGTCGCACTCGAACCTTTCCGTTGTATTTATATGGACAGTACTTAGATCGGTTTTATCTACAGTATGTGTTGGTTCATTTGAACTTACTTCAGACTGGCGGCCATACTAATTGAAGTGCATACTAACTTCATACATCTTTGCAAAACTGACAAAATGTTAGGACTTTAATATCATGATACCATCAGAGTTCTCTGCCAGAGCTTCAGATTAGTCGATGTGCATATTCGAGGCAACTTCACTTTTTCCCCCCAGCTCACTTGAGACAATTTGTGTGTGGCAGTAGTTCAGTTGGATATCAGACCAATATACTTCCCTATATAATTTTCTCAGCCACCAGCTCATATCTTGTTCTGTAACTTTCTTCCTGCTCTGTGTCTCCGTGCAAGGTAGTGGTTATTATCAATCGCTGGACCTGAGATTATTTCTAGTGTTCTTTAGCTTCCTTCTCGGCCTTTATTCCCCTTCATGCCTAAATTTAACACAAACTTTTGTAAAACTATAGCTCTATTTTCCGTTAATTTCTATAGAAACAGCTCTATCTTAGAGTGAAGCTTCGAAAAACATCTCTAATTTAACGTCAAGTTTCTTAGGAACAGCTTCATTTTAACTTCAAGCTGGGAAGAATATTCTCTATTTTATTGTCAGTATTCGTAAGAATACTCTATTTGGTTGCCTCTTAAGTACTGCATGCATGTATGCACACAAACAACTGAGGATTTTATACCAGTACGGATTTGGCAGATTGAACGTTCTTATTTGGGAAAATGAGATAATGATAGGTAGAGTGTAGGCAATAGACATCTCTACTACGCAATAATAATCGAGCATATTGCTGTATCTAGGTAACACGTGATGTTTATGAACATTAAAACTGTTACAATTTGACTACATCAGTTACAGTGTCATATAAGTATACAGTATATACTTGTCCTGACACACAGTTTTGTTAAAATTATCTTCTCGTAGTAGGTCATTCTTTTGCTTGCTACCAAACATTTTATTTTCCCATATTTCCTTCTAATTTGCTGAGTTTATAGCTCCTTATATATATATATATATATAAGGTATTCCATTTTAGAACCCCTGCTTGTTCTGTAGGGAACGCTTGGTTCAAGAGGAGTGGATATTGGTGTTCATTTAGTGCTATAGTTGCCGGACCCCAATAAAAGGAGCATATGATGTTATTTCAAAAGATATTTCCTGATACCATAATTAATTATTACCTCCGCCAAGGAGGTTATGTTTTCGTCGGGTTTGTCTGTCTGTCACACCAAGATAACTAAAAAAGTTATGGAGGGATTTTGACGAAATTTGCAGGGTTTGTAAGATATCTTAGGAGGAACAGATGATTACCTGTTGGTGAAGATCCGTCCATCAGTTTGTTTGTTTGTTTGATTTATATCAGATGTAAGGTATATCATAAAAAGTAATGACGAAATTTTTGTAATGATCTATTTGTTCGTTCGTATGTTTGTTGCTGTGTTTGATTTTATGTTTGTTAGCGTAATAACTCAAAAAAGTTTTCAGTAAATCTTTATGAAACTTACAGGAATTGTTAGTAATGTTAAAAGACATTAATGATTAAATTTTGGTGCAGATCGGTTGATTCGCTTCTATATTTGAGGTGTGTTTGTCATAATGTTTGTTACGCAATAACTCAAAAAATTTTGAATAGATCTTTATGAAATTTGCACGAGTTGTTAGTAATGTTAAAAAATATAAATGAATAACTTTTGGTGCAGATCGGTGGGTTTTTTGTATGTTTGACTTATGTTTGCTATAATGTTTGTTAGCAGCATAACTCAAGCAGTTATGAAAGGATCTTCAAAAAAGTGCAGAAACTGTTGATACAGTAAAAAGCATAAATCAATAAATTTTGGAATTTATGCAAGAGAAATCATGGTTTCAGAGCCAATTTGAATTTTTCGTTACCGTTGCTGTACTTGGCGGAGGTATACGCTCTCAGAGTGCTCTAGTTTATAATGTGGTATACAGGCAAGTAGTAGCTGATCATAGTCATCACCATGAGTATATCATATAGGCTCATGGTAGGTCAACATATCTGTACTATGAACATGGAGACAACTAGTATGCAAGAATAGTTTATGGGCTTAATGACTATAGAAGTAAATGATATATATATATACTGAGTTTATGAGTATAGAGTTGGTCTATTTGGAACAAGGAAACATAGTTATAAGTGTAACGTGTTTCAGTATTTTGAGGATGTATTTTGGTAACCATTAATTGAATATAAAACGTGAGATCCACAGTACTTGAGTATTCTACAGTGTGTGAGTACTGCTAGTACATATGGGAATAAATATCCCACAAAACATGTAATTTGTGCTTGTAAAATTGCTGCACCGTTCATTATCTGCGGTAGGCGTTCGTGCGATGCAGCCCCGTGCGTCACATCGAGGCGCGCCCGATAGCGCTGTCAGAGCACTAATACGTTGCCCTCAATATCCTTGCCAGATAATATGCGTGCTACTGTCTTCCCTTGACCGCTGTGCACGTGTGAAACGTGTGGCACGCGTCATGTACATCATGTGTAAGCATGAAAAGTGCTTGGTATATTATATTATTTAAATAATTTTGAGTATAAGACGAAATAAGACTTAGAATTCGTGTTAAAATAGCACAGTTTGCAGCCTCATTCGTGAAGGACGCCGGTCTCAATATATATATACTGTATTTAGCTTTTACTTCTAGCGAAATGTTTAGGTGAAACTCAGTCCCACTTACATATATGCAGGGTGAGATATATGAAATAAAGTTTTGAGTTCAGGGAACCACACGGCAAATAGTTGTGATGTACACGTTGACAGGCCCTGTGGTATATTTACCAATTGTAATAAGGGCTGTGCGTACAGTTTCCACTTTCTCGAGTTTTAATCGAAAAAAACATTAAATTACAGATATTAATTATTTCAACCTTTTTCTGGCCAACTGTCACCATTACAAAGAGAGCTGTTCCGACGATGGGTTTATGTTGGCGTTGGATATTACACGAGCTAGACAGTGGGCACGAACGAAGCTGCTTATTACCACTGTTACCAAGGTGTTTGTTGTATGTTAATTGGACTATCGAACTTCGCACCGATAGAACCCCAAAATTGTAGCAGTTTAGGCTATGTGCGGTGCCTGACTGCTGATCGACGAGTACATCTCACCTGCGAATTCTGACCTTCAATACTTTGCTTTCTCAGAGAAATAGATCAGGCACACTGACTGACAGTTTTGTATTCAATAAATACATGCAATGGAGCAACCGAATAAAGTTTGTTCGGGACTCTGACTACAGGTTCTTAGTTTATTAAGTGAGAAGATAACTCATTTTCTCAACTACTGAAAACAATTTACTTTATTTAGGAGCATTCGATTAGCCATCGAAATGATAAGATTCCAGAATTTCAAACAGGCGCGCTTTCTTGGATCCGCTGAGTCGACAGTCGGGCGGTGACCCTTAATCGGTTGTACTTGAGACTTTCAATTTTGCACTGTAAAGTAGAATTTTGAACAGATTCAACGAAATCGGGTTGCTATTAACGCTTGCAACACGATTCAAAGCGGCGAAGCCAACGCTTATATCTGAAGTTCCCCATAAGTCAAGCCTCAAAGTCTTAATTTCATTGGGCAATCGAACGCACCTAAGCATATTTGAATCGAAGGCATCTGGAGTGAGGCCCTATCAGTGTTTACGTCCAGAAGTTGCTGAACCTGTATATGCTGGGTCTTTCTGAACAGTGTACACAGCATAGCCATAAATAATATTATGACTTCAGGACTACAATAAAGAGATACAAAATAATCGCTTTCAGCTGAAACTTTCAGAATTTATTTCTTAACGACAAAAGAAAATCATGAGAAAAGCCTGATTGAAAATAGCCACCTGTGGTCATTCATCAATCGCTTTACGCCCGACATAATTGGAACTTTGGTCCTGCAACAACCAGGGAGCTTGAGAGATTTCTGTGTGGCTGAGAGCAAGGCATGTCCTCCAATACTGACCAGTTTGTAATCCAAAGGGTTCCAGGCTGGACTCCCTGACGGCCAATCATCAGCCTTGATGATGTCAGGAACATGCTGGCAGAGCCACAGCCAACGAAATTTTTGCTTTGTGTGCTGGAGCCGAATCCTGCTGAAAGCTCCATTCTTTTCCACTGAAGCAAGTACTGGTCAAGCACTTAACCTTATCTACAACAACGTTGTAGTTTTAACCCCTTTATTAAATATTTCGTAACAGAATTTATTTCTATACTAAGTATGCACACACAGCTTCTGATTTTTTAATTCACTCCAAATTTGGAGAAACATTTAAAACTTTATTAGTACGACTTGCTGAGCCAACTGACTTAACGGCAAGCGTTCAGTAACTCTTTTGGTAGACACGCAGTTGTGTGTGAAAATGTTAGCCGACAAGTCACTTGACTTAGTGTGTGTCACTATAGTTAACTTTTGGTATCTTTTTAAATTTAGAACGAAATAAAACTCAGAAAGCCGCACATGCTTAGTGATCTCCAGAATGCCGCAAATTCAATCCATGAAATCATCGGTTGACTGAAGATATCTACAAATACTTTTGGGTTAGGTCTGAATCGACCCTCCTTCGGACCTCTTTCATGTCATACGCTATAGGGATACACGCCATCTATTATACGAGGTTTCTTTCTATGACAAAGCAAAGTGTTGACGTATTTATACGCTTCGAGGGTACACGTCATGCACAGCAGGCAGGTTTCTTTTCCTTGTTTAAGCAAAATGCTTGCGTATCAAGGTGGTCAGAGGCACCCAGCACATTCTAGCCCAGAAACAAAGGCTTGTGCTACATTGCAGCGGCCTCTGGCGGCAGTTTGTTTACGTTTCAGTCCCATTCGAACCTCTGACTCTGTTACCTGTGATCTTGACACTCTTTAGGTGTCACACATTCTGTGGCATCGTAAGTTTTTCCCATGGGGTCTTTTTCTTTGTTTCAGCGTTAATTCATTCATTGCGATTTAAATAAAAATGTGTGTGCGTGAAAATTTTTCTGTATCTCGTGCGAGCAATTGTACGGAAATCAGTATATATGTTGTGTTCTAGGAGCTTATTTTGCACAGATAAGTACTTACCGAAAAAAACAGGTGCTACTTGCTCTCAGATGTCGTTAAAATTTTGCTCCTTTTACGTTGCTGAAAACATTCTCAAAATTACTGAGGTAGATAACAATATTGGCATTAGGAAGCTTAGTCAGTATTTTTTTGTTAAAATCATGTACATATACAGGCTCCTGATCATTAATTACATCGGCGTAAACCCATAGCCCGTAGCATAGCACAACCTCACACGGCGAGAGTAATAACAATATGGCAGACCTTGAGCCGAGGCCTCATTTAGACACAACCTTGAGTAAGCGCCGAACAGATACTGCGGACACACATGCCACTGTTGTTTGGACATCCTCGCTTTCGCCTCTCTAGAGTAGGTGGTAATGATAGTTACTAATAATAATTATAATAATAACTAGAGTGACCGTGCTGTCAATAATGACAGCAAAAAAATTGTAAAGACCCGTCTTGTGTTGCCCGTAGCATCATCGCAAAGATATTAAGGCAGAGCCTTACATGTATAGAAGGGAGCTCCCTGTCTGGGTAGTGCTGCGTGTTGACGGGACATGCACTTTGTGATTTCTCAAGTTATCAACTATTTAGGGTAGACGGTTGAGCTCCCTTCTATACCTGTAAGGCTCTTATTAACTTCCTTGTGTAGGATGCTGCGCAGCTGCTAACCTGCATTAGGAAACCGTACAGATAAGCGTGCAAGGCTGAACAACACCCAACTTCCTTTTGGTTATACGCAAAAACGCGATTTTTTTTGCCTGCAGTCAATATTGCTTCTAATAAATACGTTTGCTGATAGTAACAATTACTAGGTGATAGTTGTCAATAATATGAACTACTCTTCTATTTTAAAGAGCTACTAGGAAAAGTTTAAAAATATATTTCAAAGTTCATATAAATCTTCACACCGCTGCAGCGCTTTTTATTTTCAATAGCGAAATATTTGTATAACTTGAATATAATAATTTACTAGTGTAAGTATGCGGCCCAAGTATTAGAGAATGCTGCTGGGAAGAAAGAATGAGTACCAAGTGTCACAGTTGGATGCAGGCCAAGTCTGTATGGGTCACAAGTGTCCTTACGTCCAGTCTACGGTATTTTATAACCGTAGTTCAATTACAGGTGCGCAATATACTGTATCTGCTTCAGTGATGCCCTCTGCGTAGTTCACTGCTATTATTAAATACTATTATAGGCGGCCCTTGAGTTATACGGCATAATTTTATTTGAGTAAAAGACATATAGGCCCTCCTAAAATTTTATGTAGAATATTGGAATATAAAGGGTAACATTCCTACTGACGTTGTGAACGGCTTGAAGAAATTTGTAATGGGTTGTGAGTTATGTGATCCGGACTTTTAGCGACTAATCGTATAACTCGGCGATCGCCTGTATTATTTTGTTATTACGCCATGTTTAACACACTATGCGGTGTAATGCCCTTACCTCAAGCACGGGGTGACGCAGTACAAGCTGAGGGTAAAATAAGAAGTGATGATATAAATTAAAGAAATTCCCCTATACGGTAAAACTGAGGCCAAAAATGAAGAATATTTTTTTAAACATTAGTAGCTGTCATAACACTAAAATACCGAAAGCTATTAATGATCGATTAATGTTATATAAAGACGTTTTCCAAGTGAATACCTGAATGAATAGTTCTACCAAAATTTGTTTGTGGTCGAGAAGCTAATTCCCAAGTCCCTGAATTCTTTCCGTGAATGCACAATTTATCTGAAGGTCTTACAGCTCCAGCCTCAACTATATGCCGTAGAACAAAGCAGAGATTCGAAATTTAACGGTGCCGAAACCAAGGCTGCACACTGCACCGGGGCAGTTCCCCCCGAATGACTCGGTACGGGACTTGTTACGAACCTCGACGCTTTCGTGAGAAGGGTGCCAATCTTCGCCGATATTTATGATTCCAAACGAAGTAGTAGACCTTTTTGAGTGAATATTATATTAGATAGGGACAAGTAGTAGACGCAGTTTTAATAAAGTATGACACCTAAAAGTCGTTAGTTACATGGCTATTTCATATAAGAGGTTAAGCCTAACTATAACATAGCCGGAAAGCTGGGTACAGCAGGAAAATGGAACAGCGTTTGAATTTCTAAACCCTACGACTCGGGATACAACGAAGATTGCAGGAGGTCATTGAGCGGAACGAAGAGGCACATGACACAGCTAATGTAATATTTCTTGAATGATGAACTGTTTTTTGTTCATCGAGAAATTTTCCTTTGAATGTTTCCTGCTTCTCCGGAAGTTGTTGCATTTCTATTTCATTACCTCCGCAGAGGAGGTTATGTTGTTGTCGAGCTTGTCTTTTTGTCTATCTGTCTGAGTCCAAGATAACCCAAAAAGTTTTCTATAGATTTGTACGAAATTTGCAGGGATTGAACAGATGATCAACTTTTGATGGAGATAAGTTCAACTTTTTTTTATATCTGTCTCTTCTATCTCCATAGCATAACTCAAAAAGGTATGAAACAATCTTCATGAAATTTTTGGGAATTATTGGATATATTACTAGGAGAAAATGACCACATTTTGTGTTGATCTATTTGTTCGTTTGTTTGTTTGTTTGTTTGTCTCTAGGTTTGTTATTATGTTTGTCAGTGACTCAAACAACTATCAACGAACCTTCATGAAATTTGTAGAAATTGTTAGAAATGTTAAAAAGCACAATTGATAAATTTTGGCGAGTATTAATTTGTCCGATTGTGTGCTTGACTAACGTTTATCTTTGTATTTTCCAGTAGATTACAGAAAAAGTTACAGACCGATCTTGAAGAAAATTACTGCAACTGGTATATATACGACTGTCGCGGGCACAACTGACCAAATTTTGATGATAATAAAAAGGAAATCTTCGTTTCAAAACCAATTTGATCTATTAGTTAATAATGTCTTTCTTGTCGGAGGTATGCGTTCTCAGAGTGCTCTAGCTGTTGGGTTGCTGTTGTCCGTATACGCTGTATGCCATGTAGGTTGAGCGTATTCCCTTGATAGACTGTACCAAAGCTGCATGTTGAATTGAATATCCTTATTAGCACTATCACTTCCGTTATACTAAGACGGACACATTAGTCTTAGCTGATAAGGATTAACAGGTAAACTCACATTGCGATCTATTGAGGATTGTATTTATAATAATCAATATAAATATCTATTTGGCTCACATACATGCCAGTGAAGCTGCAATGTTTGAATCTCGTTAGTGGTGAAACCACAGGCGCCAAACTCGCCACGTGCTATGTACGTTAGCGACTATTCTGTATACGTTCATCGCTGTGCGTGCGTGCTGCATTCAACGTACGTGTGCTGTGTGTCATTGAAACAAGGGGCTGCATCGTAGATTAGGCTAGGTTAGGGTATGGTTAGGCTAGGTTAGGTAATGCTTATTGTAGTGCTTCTGATGGTGGCGACGCGGCAAGAAAACTTACTTGAACGCACGCACGCACAGCGATCCACCGTCCACGTACACAGCGTGGTGAGTTTGGCGCCAGTGCTACCGGTAATTCTTAGCCGCAGCAGGAGCTAAACTCACAGAGCAGTTTCTAGAGGCGATATAAGAATCTGTTAGGAAATGTGCTATACGAGCACAATATATCTTAGTCCAAAAAGCCTGTTTTGGCTCATCGGGGTTTTCATAACTACAAGTAGGTAGGGTTTCTCTTTTCAACTCATGCATTTGCTTCACAACGTGCGTGTTCTTCATTGATATTCTGCACTGTTTGAATATCCTCGGTGACACTATAATCGCCAGGAATTGCTGTGGTTGTGAACTTTTGAGGAGTCACCTGAAAAGTTTGAATCTCTATTCGGTCCTCACAGTTTTGCTGTAAAACTGCTCCGAATCTCTTTATTGTCGATAGATCTTTCTTTTTGATCAGGGTCACAAGAACGTTTCCAAGTTTTATTCAGTCCACACAAGTTTTCACTGAATTATATTTAATGACGAACCCCTCACCTTGTTGGCCAAAAGTGTCTTTTGTTTGCTTTCCGCACCCCGTGGGCTGGGACGCACCCCCGTGGGCTGGGACATGGCGTCGGCAGTGAAGAGGCTGCGTCATCCGAGCGTTGGCGAGGCTCAAGGCTCGCGCCTTATCGCCGGTGTGCCAAGGGAGGCCTTGGATAACGGCTTCTGATACAAAATAATCGATCAAAGAGCAAGGTCATGATTCTTGTTTTCAAAGGGCACCAACCTGAAAAATAAGGTTTTGTCTGAATGGTATTTTGTAGGGAAGATCAGTGCCCACACGCCCTGAATCTTCTGTGTGTTCCATGCAATGCAGTACGTGCAGAGGTTACGTAAAGCGTTTTGTAAAGTTTTTAGCTTACTTTTTTAAAGCTAACTTAAAAAAACATTAAACCCCAAAGCGAGGAAAAAAACGTATTAGTAGCTGTTGTATTTTGATCTAGATTTCTTCCGCTAATGCATATTTTTTTACTATTGGTTTAATCTCTACGTTGTGTAAACACTGCTCTTCAAATAATTTTTTGTTATTTGGTCGTATGACATACTTCGTGTTGAAATAATGCTTTTTGAATTTTTACATAGAAAAATATGTGACCTCTGTCAAATTCCTAGAGGGACTAATGACAATGCCGTCAGAGCTTTAACAAAAGGATGCACAAGTTTCAGAATCTAAGATATAATACCAGAGTCCGCGCGGAAACCAACAGCTCATGCATAGGACCAGGCCACGCGACAAGAGTACATACATTAAGCTCTCAGCCGCAGTGGGACATTACCCCCCGGGGGGGGGGGGTTGCAGTGCCAACACACACCATTCACTTGTCGCTACTGTCTCGCTTTCGTTTGCTGCTGGCGATGTACTTACGCGTGTGTTCCGCAAGACTCTCATTACCTACTTGCCGTAATTAACGCTGGCACTCATATACACAATGGCCACATCGAACCCTAGAAATCTCTTATAAGTTCTAATGTTGATCCACTTCAGGCGCTAAATTTCTTGTATATCCGCACCAGCTTGCGAGAACAGTGTAGCAGCGCTTACGGGGTAGAAAGGATGTTTTCTTACATGTTGTATGAAGTGTTAACAGTGTGTTACGGGCGCCGTAGTGCGCACACAACTCTCACGAATTGGAGTATTTTCACTGCGTTATCGCTCCCGCATCCTGCCCCTTATCTCTCTTCAAGTGCTCTGTGTCACTGCTTGCCGCTGCGTCCAACAATCCCGCGATGCGATGGCGCCAGGTTTGTAGTCCTGAACTATATCATAACTAGAGCTAGGACATTGGAGCTGTTAAAAAGGAGCCGTAGTAGCGGTTAAAAGGAGCATTTGTAGCGCTATAAGCGTGGAATAGTAGCGATAGAAATGGGCATCAGGAGCAGCTATTGGAGCGTTTGTAGCAGTTACCGGAGCATTTAGAGCACTTATAGGAGCGTTTGTAGCAGTTACCGGAGCATTTAGAGCGCTTATAGGAGCATTTGGAGCAGTTCCCGGAGCATATCGAGCACTTATAGGAGCGTTTGGAGTAGTTGCCGGAGCGCTTGGGGACAGTTATCTGAGCGATTCGTTCACCAAATTATAATTTACACACCTGAGAATGAAAAAATCATCAAAATTTTTAAAAGATAAAGCAAAACAAAATTCGACCTTAGTCCAGTACAATGTCAACACTTGAAAAGGTGTACCGGTACCTAACTACGAGGCACTGAATGAACTGAATCGGTATGGCCGCGTCTACACGATCCATCTTTTCGTCGAAGTTTGTGATCGCGGAACGATTTTGATCGACAAACACACGCGGCGAGCCTTCGAAGTTCGTGATTTTTGATCGCCAGCAGTGCTGGAAATCTTTGAGCACGATCACAAAAAGTTTGCAAATTATATTTCGCTCTGTTAATTGATGTATCTATTTTAAATATCTTATTTAGTAATTAAAGCATAATTTTTATTAAATCTACCCGCATAGAGAATTTTGTTTATGTTAGATTCGATTTTTTCTAAAGCGGGAAGCATTTGGTAATAACTGTAGCATATTCCTCAAGTTACGTCTGTACCTTCTTTTTCATTAGCAAAAGCTACAACGGAGCAAGAGTTACGTTTTAATAGAAGAAACGAATGTACACAGTGTGAATTGAAATAGAAATTAAAGAAATTTATAATAAAAAATGAGAAATTATTGTTCTATCGTCTACATTTCTGCATTTGAGGGGATGCCAATGAGTGAATTTTTAGCTATACTTTTCACCAGTATATATAAAGTTTTACCCGCCAATCAGCATCTACAACTAAAAAAAATATCTGACCGATAAAGTGAGGGCGGAATATAGATTAATAGTAATGAAATGGTGAATTCGCGTACCATGACCTTGGAGTGTTCGTGGCTTCTGTTTTTGATGCCGTTGGGACAAGGGGGGGGGGGGAATTGTTTGTGATTTTGCTTGTCGATTCTTGTGTTTGTGATCGATGAAGTGATGGATCGTGTAGATGAAGCTTATTGCACCTTCATGTACTGTTGTTACCCCTAGGGTAACTATACTTAGGTACCCTAAATGCGGTACAACCAGTTTAGAAGAACCTAATTAAATTATAAAATTACAGAAACCACAGTTCAAAAATTACAACTATTTTTGTGATCATACACGTCTCATTCATCTACCAATTATGCTATTTTGTTCGTTAGTGTGTCATACGATGGGGGAACTCAAAAGAAAATTACCCCACCCTGAAGAAGTTCCCTACTTCAATCATTTTACTACTTTCAAACTGGAAGAAGTCTCGTCAATGGGTATTGAATAATGCAGTTGTCGTTCATTTATGCTTGAATCAGACTTGTTGATATTCAATACACTTGAAAGTACGGTTGACCACCTGCTAAGAATGCTCCATTTATTTGAGATTGCTCCAAATTTGTGAGCAGTTAGAGTCAAATGGAGTACTATGGAGCACTTTGGAGCATTTATAGCGTTTGGAGTATTATGGAGCATTAAGAGCGTTAGTAGTATTTTACGTATAAATGCTCCAATGTCCGAGCTCTAATCATAACTTAATGTTAGCTACTCCGGTAGCTACTGTCTTAAAACAGTTTCTGTGGAGACCAAGCACTTTGTACGGCAATGTTCATCAGCGTAAGTTAAATGTTGTAATCGAGCTATTTCTGTAAAATGCTCAACGACCTCCTAATATTTTGCTGTATCAAACTCTACAAGAGTAGGATTCGAACGAGAGGGCTATTTTTGGTGTATATCCTAGTACTATAGAGCACATATTTGAGGAGACAGGAGACAAGTCTTGCACCAAGGCCATACACGACAAGGCCGCTGCGGCTAACTGACTGCCTGCATATACGCACACAGTAGCGTGCTGCAGCTGCCGACGCTGCAGCACGTCCCTCAAAAATTGAAAACATAATCAGACCACAACGTAGCTAATTGAAATTCGCGACATTGTGCCCCACCTTAGTGTTGGTCTTCCCACTGACGGGATTCACTAAAGAGGTAGCCCAACCTGGTGGCTTATTTTGGTTTCGGAGGAAGGAACCACTTTCTTTTGAAACAAATCCGTTAGGCCCTCTCTGCTTCTATATCCAATGGCCTAACCACACCTGCATTTAGGGACACTCATAGCTTTCTGCTAAGCGTAATGATCAGTAATATAATACACTTGCTGCTTGCCACGGAGAAACCACTCTTTTCAAGAAGATATAACGATACGACCGACCTCTTCGGGAAACGAAATGTGAAGATACTTTTGATATAAAATTGTACTCGATAAACGCTTATCAAAGATTTGTTTTCTCCCGTGCAATACATAGCTATATCATTGATACTATTCAGCCTAGTAATGTCCAGTATCACAGTTTTGATTATCAGCTAAGAGTTCCATTCGCACTCTTGACACGTCCGAAAACTACCAATTCTGCCAACTTTCTGTTTGTTCAAGTGTACTTGGTTTGACATTAATCCCTCAAGCCCGATCGAAGGTGGTGGCTCTAACGCTCAAGATTGAAGTTGCGGACATATTAATGCTAGCCAGATTTAGTATCCCGCTTCAGCTGGGCGAATCGAACGCTCTTTTGACCCACTGAGAGCATTTTGCGGCTCGTGCTTTCTTTCTCTATTGTTAACTACGCACTCTGCGCGGCCCTCAGCTGCCTCCCTTAGTGACCTTGAGGGGCTTGGCCTTCACCGGGGGCGTCTCAAAGCAAACAAACTATAATCATTATTCATAGGCCAGGGGTCCGTAACCTTTTTAGCACCTTTTCTTCGTGTTGGAGCACATGTGCATTGACGGTACACCATCTACGGTGGAGGCCTGACGAAGTTCAACAAATTGACGGGAGGACGTAAGTAGGTATGTGTTTCAGGGCGAAGAGCTAAGATTGGGGTCTCATTCACAGAAGCTACATTTGTAGGTCAGCTATTCAAGGCATCCATCAATGTTAATGAAGTTCGGAAACTTTCAGCTGATCACTCGAACTTCATGTTTTGCTGGGAAAACTAGCCATTTGTTGAAGACTAAAAGTCAGTAGTGAAACCTGAGCTTGGAGCTGCGTCTCACTTAGTTTTCTCTTGGGCTACGTTCATCATTGCTGTGGTTCCTGGCAAGTTGCCTTGCTCGGGGCACCACTGTCCCGTGTATAGAGCGTGTAGCGTCTGTGCGGTATATATGCAGCTCGCTATAGTGCAATATGCACTTCAGTGTGCGTCATTAGTAGCCTAAGTGTGCGCATCGCCTTTAGTTGCAGACTCATGTGAGAAATGCTATTGCCTTGCCAATTCTAATAAAGGGTTCAGCACCGGATTAATTTGAGGAACTATTACACAAGTGCTGCATCTCGAATAAGTATCCTATGATCAATTTCTGCGGTGCAAAATAATCGTTTTTAAAATTATAAAATCAACCTTCACACATCAGCTAGTGCCTTGAAACAGAAATTGCATGGTAAATAATGATTGGTACAAGAGAGCAGCCTATGAACACCATAATGCTTGTAATGCGCATACACATTTATACATTCTATTTAAGTCCCACAAAAATGTACCCGGTTTTTAATTTAATATATCTTTGCTTTAAATCAACATATTTTAGGTTTCTTTTTTATAAAATATAGCAAATTTTGTTTTCTTTTCGTATATTTTAAGTTTTTTGAATTTATTTGAATAACTAATTCACAGTGATCGATTTACTGAAAAGACCATTTGTTCAGCTGAAACTTTTTGCAAAAGAACGCTTCGTATTTTTCCATTTCTTCATACTTACTGTTAATTATTTTAATTAAGTGTATCCTACATACCAACAAGTATTTAAACCCTCTGAGAGATTATTTGCCTTATGATTTCATCATTTGAAGGCACCTAAAATGCAGCTTACCACCGAGAAAAGAATTTTCATCGTACTGAAATATGAGGCAACGAAAAACTGTGAAAATATTACAAGAGTATTTCATCAAAAATTCCCGGAAAGAAACTCGCCCAATAAGAAAACTGTGTATCGCACTGTTAGAAAATTTAATGAATATGGAAGCATCCTCAACCGAAACAAAGGCCACTCAGGGAGAAAAATAACTCAAAGAACAGAAAACAACATCGCGACTGTCCAGCTAGCGATTACAGAAAATCCTGCAGCCTCTGTCAGGCGCAATGACACCAATTTCTCCTAGTCAACATTCCATAGAATTTTAAAGAAAGATCTTCGTCTTCATTCATACAAAATGCAAACCTAGCATGAGTTACTTCCTTGTGACTACGCCAGGAGGAGAGTGTTTTCCAATTGGTATATTTCAAGAGATCATAGGTTCACGGAAAGGTTGGCAGTTTCTGATGAGGCAGCATTTTCCATGGACGATAGAGTTAATACTCAAAATACTAGGTTTTGCAGTGATAATCCACCAGAAGGAAATGTCTTCGAAAGGAGCATAAGAAGAGAGAAGCTGTCAGTTTGGGCAGGTCTTTGCGGAAACGGAAACGTTATTGGACCCTTCTTTTATNGAAAGATCTTCGTCTTCATCCATACAAAATGCAAATCAAGCATGAGTTACTTCCCTGTGACTACGCCAGGAGGAGAGTGTTTTCCAATTGGTTTATTTCAAGAGATCATAGGTTCACGGAGAGGTTGGCCGTGTCTGATGAGGCAGCATTTTCCATGGACGGCAGAGTTAATACTCAAAATACTAGGTTTTGGAATAATAATCCACCAGAAGGAAATGTCTTCGAAAGAAGCATAAGAAGCGAGAAGCTGTCACTTTGGGCAGGGCTTTGCGGATACGGAAACGTTATTGGACCCTTCTTTTATGATGGAAATCTAACAGGAGAAATTATTTAGAAATGTTGAATGAATTTATTATTCCATCATTAAAAATTGCTTATCCCGGCCATCAATTTGAACGGCTTTGGTTTCAACAGGACGGCGCTCCAGCCCATCGACGAATGATAGTCAAAGCCAGATTGCAAGGGATTTTTGGGCAGCGTATTATATCTCTTGGATGCAGTTGAATGGCCACCAAGAAGCCCCGACCTTACCCCATGTGATTTCTTTCTTTGGGGATACGTGGAGGAACGCGTCTACAAAACAAAGCCTCACTCATTGATAATTCTTCATCAACGAATTGAAGAAGTGTTTGAAGAACTGAAGGAAAACCGTGAAATGATCCGTAAAGCTCTTCACTCAATGACGGAGAGATGTAACACTTGCCTTGAGAGGAACGGAGGACATGTCGAAGGATACTAAATTACTTTGATCATTTAAATGTTTTTTATCAGGTATTGCTACCCTTTGAAATTTTTGTTCGTTCATTTTCTTGAAGTTCATGATAAGGAAGAATATCAATGTGATTTTTCATAATATTCCTCTGAACAAAGATTTTTTCTACCCTATCAGTATCTCGATCACTGTGAATTGGTTGTTATTCAACTAATTTCGAAAAACTTTAAATATTCTAAAAGATAACAAAATTTGCTATATTTTTGAAAAAAAGAAACCTAAAACATGTTGATTTAAAGCCGAGATGTAATCAATTATAAACCGGGTACATTTTTGTGGGACACCCGGTATATATCTCGATGAGACTATATTCATACAAGTTTACCCGGCCGTTAAAAAATGATGGCAAAGAGTTGGTGCTATTTCTCTATTGCCACACTTTCGTTAATACAACTGTCAGCTTGGAGAAACGTAAGACATGAGCGTTCTCAGCTTCACCTCTGCTGAGCAGCGAAACCGTTTCTTTTTTTTTTGTCTGACGTGGAGAAAAATTAATTGCTTGTTGCTGGCGGTCAATAATCACTCAATGTATTAATTTAGACTGTATCATGGATACGCCAGGAAATCATGTACGGTTAAATTTGACGCTCAGAAAAAGGCTGTTTCATTGACGAATGAGATCAAGTTGGAAAAATAAGTGGTGCAACGAAATTATTCGGGGGGAACAAACTAAAAATCCAGATGCATGCCTGTGCTATGGGAAATCACAAATATATATATAGTTTTGAAAACTTATCATTACAAGTTTTTCACCCACATTGATACAATATATACATCATAGCAAAATAAACATGTTTTTAACTATTATTCTTTCTGAATATCTATCATTATAATTTACGTTATATGTCTTCTGTCGGCATCGATAACCTGCTGCAAACGCTTGGAGAACGCTTTGAAAGTGTCACGAATGACAGCTTGGGGAAGTTTTGCCCATTCCTTCAAGAGTCTTGCCTTCAAAGTCTCCACACTTTTGTGATGGGAAGCTAGTATTTGCTCTCTGATATGGACCAAATCTGAAGTCAAGGAGATTAAGATTTGGAGATGAAGAAGGCCATTTTTCCTTGGCACTTTGTTTGCCAACCACTCTTGCATCTTTTTCTGCTCCGTGCACAGGCGCAGAGTGGGTATAAGATGTTTAAATTAGTGAGTAAAAGATGTTTAGTGTAAAACAATAACAAAACAAATCACAAAAACAAATTGGAAGCATTGAAATCTATTTATCAAACATGGTATGCTGTAGCGCTTGCGTCCCATTTATTGCTATTTAAAGATAGTACAAATACAATTGAAATTTTTGTTATTACTACGTTGCATTTTATACTGTTGAACAAACTTGACGTTAATAAAAAAAATGTTCTCACACCTCTTGCAATGCGGGTTAAAAATGGTGCTAATAAAGCTGGAAGCGATAATGTCACGGCGTCGAACTTAACCCTTTACCGGGCTAGTGATCGTACACGATCACTTCTCCAATGATGTTCCTCCGGCAGCGTTCTCCGGCCGCCCGGTAAAGGGTTAATACTGGCAGTCAGTTCTACAGGTAAACAGACTTTGCACTGCCGTGCTTTTGTCGCGTTCAGAGCTCAATGAAAGGACAAAACAACTGCAGAATCAGGAGCGGCTTGGGCGCTTCTGTGTCGTGCAACAGCTGCCGTCTACCTCGCCTTGTGTATACATTCAGTATATATGCCTGTCTGTTTGTCTCAAGCTAGTCATCGAGACTTTCGCGTTGCCAAGAGTTTGTGCGTGTGTACTCCCCCCCCCCACCACGCACACACGTTTATGCGAAATCTCTTGGGGTATTTTGTTTAGAATATGAAGAATGTAGGGTATTGTTTATGGATAGAGATAGAAATCTTTCCGATAAATGATTTTTTTTTTCGGAAATTCTCGTGCATTTTTCCCCTAGTTATTTTTAAACTGGAGCGTTTATAGTTTACTGCCTCAAAACTTGATACTCGTCTTCCTGTTGAGAAAGACTTGTTGCACGCATGTAGGTTTCGTTTTTGGAGACCATCTCAATTTAAGACAGGCTAATAAGTCAGCGGTTAGAGGCATGGTATCAAGTCATTAGTTCTAATTAATGTGCACAACGCTGAAACAGTGCATATAAGTTCAAGATTAAGTTCATTATTATATTTTTTTGGACACTAATGACGCATTCAGCAGCGTCGTAAGATTTTGAAGCCCTTTTTCGTAAAATTTTCTGCTCCACTTCTTGGACGTCATGCTGTCAAAAATCCCTGCAGCGTTACCTGTCCTGCTACAGCGTCACCCACTGCTGAAACTCTGATTGCACACGCAAAGCGTATTTTCTTTCTCATACCGTAGTCCTCCTCATGAGCAGAACGCTTTCTCCACCGGTACTGGAGCGCCTTTTTCCCGGTGTAATAGAATTCTTTTACTTGAGACTCCGGGAATTTCACTATAACAATGCTCCGCCGCACACATCAGTCGTTGCCTGCGAACAGTTCGTTATTGTAAATAAGAATTTGCTCCCTATCCTCCGTAGTCACCAGACCTAGCTCCCTCGGACTTCCACCTGCTTCCAAAATTGAAGAAAAATACCCTGGCAGGTAGCCATTTTACAGTGACGATAACGTCATATGGCGATGCTGTCGGAAGGTCGTTCTTCTACACCGGGATAAAGGCGCTTCAGCACTGTTCGAGAATATGTTCTGCTCTTGAGGGAGACTATGTTCAAAAATAAATCATCAAGAATTACTTATGTGTCAAGGTTTGTTTTTGTGAAAACTGGCAGAAACTTGGTTTCCAACTTAAAATTTTAGTTTTGGTTACGGCAAAAACTTTCTTCGGGTTACGGCAGCCCAAATACGGCTGCAATTGCAATCCGCTGCAGATTTTACGGCGCTCGCGCGTCCCCAAAGAATTAGACGCGTGAGAAGTGCGGCTGGCCGCCGTCCGGCTGCGGCGGGCAGATCAGCCGGGGGTTCTGCTGCCGGCAAAAGTCTATTGACATTTTGGCTGTAACAGTTCCGGTTAGCAAGGATAACCGCGACTGTCACTCAGGTCACTGACACTGTCTGTGTGGACGAAATCTTGCGGAGCTTATTGTGGTGATCCGTGCGCTTGTCTGTAAGGCATCGGATGTGTAATGATGAAGCCACACTATACGATCGTACGCTCAGCTTATGACCGATCATTCAGCTCCCACGTCGTATCGTATCTGTTTCTCTCGACGTCTGTGCTGGACGTCCACTCTTAAACTGAACTGTGCATTTGCATAGGGTAGATTCGGCATAAAATACTCTATGAATAATCTCGCTAGATAATATAATATACTGTACAGTTTGTTGGTTGGTCTCTTAGTCTCGATCTGGAGTATTAGATATGAAAAAAATTCAATGCTGAAAACCAAGAGTGCCCTTAGTTTGCAAAACTTTTGAAAGCTCAGGTTTGATGACGACCCAATCAAGTACTTTTAAGAAGTAGCAAGTATTCAGTAGCTTATAGTTCTTTTCCGCTGCGAGTAAGTTTTTCACTTGATTTCTCGAATGCGTAAATTGACCTGAAGCTGAACCATCGAACTGAGAAGCAGTTGCCTGGAACAGAACCACGAAGAAGAGAAAGAAACACTAGAGCGCCTCATGGCGTGAGACCATCACCCGCGGGAACGGAGGCATAAAGCTAGTGAATGTAGTAATAGCAGCTCTTCAATAATAACATAAGATAAAAATATAACGCCTCGTGGCTTAAGACGATCTACTGCGGTAGAGGCAAATTCGCCGCGGTGGAGAAAATTTAACGCCGTCATTTTTTATGGCCAGCTAGGTCTAGGTTTTTGGTATGGGTCACATCTAGGTCAACCCACCAAACTCCCTACAAAAAATATGAAAATTGCTCAACTCCGTCGACCACTTATTGGGTGGACAGACAAATATATATACAAATATATGTATTTTCTTGAGATGGCATCAATGTAGGTTTCAATTACAAACAGTTAAGGATATTTTGGGACTCACGACGCGCGTTTCGCAGTTCGCCAGCTCAGCAGGTGGGAGGATCAAAGTTGGTAAATTTAGTTCTTGAAATCTTGCGAAATTTAGAGAGGCTACCATAGGAAGGTGTAACGATGATCCCGGCTGTTCCAAAAGTATAAATGAAATTTCCAATCAAGCGAATGTTTCGTAAATTTTCAACTAAAGTCCGCTGCGTAGACTCCAATTACTGCACGTTGCTGCCACACAGATGTACCGAGGCGACAGTCTACAACCTGTGGTAGATAAAAGGCTGGCTCATCAGCACGGTAGTCTTCGTAGTAAATTGTATGTGTATTACACATATATACAAATATAAATATACTTAAATCTTCAACGAAAACATTATCACCTCTCTCACTTTGTTCGCGGGTGACAAACAGGTGTCGTGGCAGTAATTACCAATATTTTGCCGGCATTTAATAACTGCCCGGGCCACTATATTTAGTCAAACCAGCGTAAGCAGTCCTTTAGGAGCTGGGCTGAATTGAACGCAGCGGCGATCTAATCTTTAAACTAATGCATTTTGAGTTTCGAATATAAGTATAATTTTATCGTTTGAGACAAGTTATACCACGCGCTTAAGTGAGATTTGGTAAAGTTTCTTTGTGTTTTTAGCCACGTCCATCGGACTCCTTTCGCTGGTTTGACTATAGTAAATATTAAGCCGAAACTATGTTCGTGAAGAACTATAGCTATATATAGTGAATTCGGCTATCAATAACGATAGTGTAGAATTTTTGCATGCATCAGATCCTCATCATAGTTCACTTACGTGACCAATATTCCGTTATGGTTAGAACCAGTTTTGATTGAACGTTACTATGAGGCACTGATCGGTATATTTACCTTGTGTCTCACGCGTGGTCAAGGTACGGTACACTGCGTCAGTTCAACCGATGCAAAGCAATCCTTTCGAATGTTCGAGTTCAGCTGTTCCTAGCTGAGTTCAAAGACGTTACTAAAAGAGAATAAATTTCATAACTCTACTTGAAGGAGACACGAAATAAATAGATACATAAATACATATATGCAATCTTTATAATTGTGTTTCTCTGACGGCTGGCGATTATCAGCACAGTGGCTACGACACGACAGCAGCAGCGGGCAGTTCATCCAAAACGCGACCTTCCGTTGGATTTACGCCGTCAGGGTCACGTTGAAGACGCTGTAAAGTTTGCAGATCGATCTCAGGTATGGCTTGCTCTGCAGTGCGTTTGGAACCACAAAAATAAGTGATTGCAAGTAGCAGCCACAATCCCAGGGCACGTGTGTTACACCAGCGTAACCAGTCTTTCAAAAGTTGTACCGCAATCACAACTGCTTTCATTTCGGGTCGTGGCTTGCGTTTGCCGAGATAAGCAGTGGGCTGATCAGTGACTGCGACACGGATTTGTTATGTTGATTTTTGCGTTACGGTATTCCGTGGTGATCTCCCCGATACTGATTTATTAAAAGTAGCTGCATGAAAGTAATTTAGTATTTAGTCAAGTGCAGCTTCATGCTAAGGAATGAGGCAGGCTCCTTTGATTGTCTCGAAGAGGGCGAATTAAGCTAAGCGCATTAGCTTTAACTTACTCCAAACTTTAAAGATACGCGATCACTTTTACATTTTAGATCGAGTTTTGGGTGTTTAACCCAAATTGATTAACTTTGAGACCGGCCAAAACTTGTGTCTTGCTCATCAAAGTAGAGTTACTGATCGCCTTTGGTGTCAACTGTAGCAACTCAATCCAGAGCGGTGAAACGGAGGCTCCTGTATGCATTTCCGGATAGGTTAAAGCTAGTGAGCTCAGCTTAACTTGCTGTCACTATGGCAATCGATGGCACCATACAGTTTGCGTAACCTCAAAATCTCCTAAATTTGCTGTTATCCCAGAAAGGGGGTTCGTACAACTCCGGCACTGCGGCTCCGTTGCTTGCTTCATCAAACTTTGATGGAGATTGTCAGTGTAAGTCTGTCCAAAGTATTATTCTCTTAGATAGCTCCCTTCCCTACGTTGGGCTAAACTTGCACGTGTCTAATTTCATGAAAAGTACCATTGACCGAATCAAGTTAAAACGCGGGCGAAGTGTGAAGAATCTCTTATATTTTGGAACAATTTTCTTAGTTGACTTTTAAATTTTTTATATTGTTGACGCATTTTTTGTTGCATCCGTTCCAGTATTATAGTTTCGAGCAACTTTGTTACTTACTGCTACTCTTTACACAACGTACAGTGAGATTTTAATGTGCTGTGGAGTAATTATTTCAAGCAGACATTCGCTCGTACCGTCGTCCCCTCCAGACATGATTTTAGAGCAGTCATCTCCTTGGCTTTGCAGCGCAATAGGAAGATTGTTGGCCTTATTCCGCTCGGCCTCGAGTGATGCATTTTTTTCTGTTTTAGTCGACTGACTAAAAAATGAGTCTGCAACATACCGCCACATGATTTGCTGAAAGGCTCCAGTGAAATGCCACTCCTACCCTGCCGACCAATCAGGAGCCAGCGTTCTCTCCACACCCCCAGACGTCGCCTAAAAAAACACTTTGGTGTCCTCAGGGTGTTAATAAAACTGAAGGTTGCGCCAGGCAATCAACGTCAGCAGTTGCCACACTGCGGCTTGTCATTTCCAGTGCCCGGCCTGGAGGCTGTCAAGAGAAAGCGTTCATTTCGCGACATGTTCGGCGTTTTTCCATTAGCACTAGAAGTAGGACTTTGCATTCTGGCTAATCACAGACTGACGCATGAAAAATTGCTCAGAAACGAGACTGCCATAAAGATATTTCGCTGTGATAGCGCTTAGTTCGCGACGTATAGGCGTTTTTTTTCATGAACACTTTAGGTAGGACTTTGTACACTTGCTACTGTTACAAATTCATCCGTGGCAAACGGATCCGAAACGAAGTTGTCTTGGAAATCTTTTGCTTCGAGTTCTTTCAAAGCAAGACGGACACTTTAGCAGCTTACACTGTCGTGTGACCTATTCTTCCTTACATAATACATATGGTTTCGATTAGATATTGGCCACTGGACGAACTATGCATGAGGCCCCTTTCTCAGACAGGAGAAGAAGCTTAGGCTTCAATTTTCCCGGCTACTTACTATCTATATCTGGTAATCCAATAAGCTGAAGCTCCGACTCCGCCTCAACAATACAGTATCGTATAGAGAAGATGTAGAGCTAGCACACACTCAGCTAAATTATGGAGCTAATCTTAAGATATCAATCAACTGCGCAGAGATAATCTAGTCCGATTAGGTTTAACTTCTCTTGAATTACAACTCTGAACGTTCGATTCACCACTTAGAGCAAGCTTCATTCATTAATTGTACACCTATTACTGTTGAGATAATCGAATATTCCAGTTTGCACAGCAGGATTAAGTTTTCTTTCGTTCAGTATCTTTGGCGCTGGACGGTGCCCGTTGGTCGCTACGCTGCCCTGTCCAGTAAATTACAGTAACGTAAATTGAGTCGTATTTTTCCTATGACGTACTTCGGTACGGGCTAGGTTCACTGTAAAATCTATGTTAAATTCAGCAGTCTGTGAATTTTTATCATCCCGGCAATCCTAGCCTTGCGTTATTACAGGATGGCCTTTGAAAGACTGAAAAACTTAATATAAACTGACTTTACGAGCACAAGATATTTCTCGTCTTATTTTATTTGCTTTGGATATTACCAAACGATTATTTTTAGGCTTGTGTATAAAATAATACTTCCTCTTTCAAACTTACTTCCGTACAAATTAAAACATTCCGAGACATTTCTGTTTTTCGGTGGCTATCTACTTCATAAACGCTAATTCAAACAATGCTATTCGTACGAGAGATGAACGTTTCATTTTTTTTTTTTTTTGAGTTAATGCTGTTATAAACAATAATTTCTTCCATGTATGACTTTAGCACGGGCTTGACATGCAACGATATCAACGTATGTATACTGTAGAAATAATTACGTTGCTGCATGTAATCGTGTACACTGTAGAGTTATTTACGAGCTTTTTAATCTACCTGCTTATCAGTTACGGCGATAACGCTGATAGAGTTTCAAGAATTAATTCGTGATGTCATATGCCACGGAGAACATCACTCATTATTATACATGCAGGGGTAAGGTTAATTCCACGGGATTATTTTAGTCTTGTTTTTCGCAATAGTTAGATTCTTCACAATCATTTGCTGGCGACTCTCGTGCTGGTAAAGAACGCGGTGCCTGACGTAGTTGTGCTGCCAGCTGATCGTGTGCCATTGAGTCGTAGTCTGACATTTGAATCAAAATGAGTTGTTCGTACATCGAATTAAGACTGCGCTCGCCTGAAAAGAATCAGGAAGAAGAAGAAAGCACTCTAAAACCTACTGAACGGTTTATATGGCATAAAATGGTAAGATAGATGTTAACGCTTTACCGTATAGACTATAGCTTTACTCTTCATGATAATATCACTATTAGTAGAATCTAGGAAAAATGAACGATGTTGTTCATAAATCTAAAAAGAATTGCATAACAAATACATCTAGCTCTATCGACTTAAAAATTTTAAGGACAAGTGTTCAGGCGCATATGAATTACTTGCGGTAACTCATCATAAATATTACAAAGAAAAAATTAGCGATTTACACTTAATATCTCAGGCTATTTTCATTTGAACATACAACGTAGAAACTGATCGCACTTCTGTTAAAACTCGTCATCATGATAGCTACAAGAGGAAATGAACGACTCCACCGTCAGCTTTTTCTCAGCATTCGAAAAATATATGATATGATAGCGGGATATTTTGCTGAACAAACTTCTACCATTAACAATATCAGACAAATGTTGCTGACCACTAACATGTGAGTAATAACATTTTCACGTGATAGTTCAATTCAACGGCTTTACCTAGCCTGATGTACTGTAGGTATGGACCAAGCTTAAAATTGTGAAATATTTCTTTGACCATAACAGTTGATTGTCCATTATTCTTTCTTTTTTTTTCATTTAAATAAAATTATTAGAACACGCAAGCGAACCAAAATTTTATCATGTTTAGTCAGCCCAGTCTCTCATGAGCGACAATCAAGATGTAACTTATCGATTATTTCCTTTAATATATTTACCACTTATAATTTTTTAATTATTCATGTTTAGTCGGTTTTATCTAAGTACGCGGGCCCAATTATAGTGATTTGCCTGCCCAGTTTCCCAATAATAAGAATCAAAATGAGTTATATGTTTGTTTCCTCGCATACCGTGAATTGTCACCTATGTTTTAGCTAGGGTAAAAAAAGTGAATCGCTTAAAATGAGGCCATTACAGTTTTACCTAGCCCAATTTCCAAGATATAAAGATTAAAATGCAAATAAATCCTCAAACTCGGTAATGCTCGCCAATGAATTTTTTTTCTAGTTTTTTTTAATAATATTTGCAGAAAACGCAGGTCCAATTTTGACAGCTTTACTTGGCTTGATTTCTGAGATTATAGATTTAGATGTAAGTAATTTATTATTTCCTCGAAACAGTAACGCTCGCCACTTTTTTGTTCTTTGCACAAAAATACGGTTGCCGCTCTGCTCCCTTAAACCTGTCTTGCCAGAACTCCCTGCTGTAGTGCGGTAACCCCAATGAAAATTACCTTGGTTCTGTTCGCCCTGGGCAAGTTTTGTGGCTAGCACTGTGTATTTTTTATGCCAGGTTGTCTTGCTCGGAACTTTTTTGTTGTTGTCGATGGTGTCTCTGCGAACGATACAGCTGCTACGATGCTTGACTCTTACAATACTGAGGCGTCAGTACGTGTGGTTACCATCGCTAATTTGTAATAATAAAAAGGAGAGTGTATTAATTACTCGTTCTGAAAACTCTACTGAAAATATTGTATCATAGCCAGTCCAGTTTCTTCATCAGTTTTCATTCTTTTTGAAATAAGTTCCTTGACGACCAGTAAAAGTCTATTCTACACGAGCATTAAGTAATAGTTGCACAAGTTTAGTTTCGGTGGAAAACGGTGGCACTGGTAATAATTTTAAACCTTAATTTTATGAAACAATTAGGTCATAAGCATGAATGACTTTGCCCCAACATTACCCGAAACAAGCTCTTCCACTCAAGATACCGCAGACGACGTCCCATGAGCTTACAACTCCGAAATTTTGCACCGAGTACTAAATGCTGGCAGCGTGTTTGTCTTCGTGCCTCGCAGCTGTAGAATCTCCTAGAGTGAAATAATTTTTTCACTCTTAGAGATTCTCAAATAAATGGAGCCAGACGAGCTTGGAAAGTTGGAGGAGGAGCAGCATGCTGGCCTCTAATGACGAGGCAGCCTCGGGCAAGCAGACCGAGAACCGCTTCGTGGAAGCAAGAAAACTATAGATCTCTGTTGTAATAACTGGTGGTGGCCGATGCGCTCTGCTCCGAATGAGCGTCAAGTTCTGCACTGTTATGCCCTACCAATATGTAATCGGACCCGTGTTTGTGTTGATGCTACGTACAATGCGTGCTCGGCCCACTTTTCTTCATAATTTACATCAATAAAATCGATGTTAACATCCGCTGTAAAATTGGTAAATTTGCAGATGACACTAAACTTTGTGATGGTTATTCCAAGGTCACGTTGTGGGTGACAGCTGCCAATTTCAAAGGTCGGCATCTCCGATTATGTTACGATGCCAATCGCTATCGTTCGGCATCAGAGCCAAAAATCGCCAATTTTCATTGGCGATGAACTACGATGAAATAACCATCGGTGATGGCCATCGTAGGGCGTCACAATTGGCGATGGACCATCGCATTAACACATTTTAAAAATGCAAACATCTCAGACCACGTCTCTTATAACCTCGGTCTGTGTGCGATTTTCAAACAAGTAATGCTATTCTTAACTGATAAAAGGTCTGGGACGAGTGCAACTGTGGTTCACTTTAGTTAATATTAATGTTTTCCAAGTATGTTCGCAAAAACCTCCCGAAAAAATAATGTGTTAGCTTTGTTTATCTAAACGCTCTATTTGCGGTGAAATTTACTTCGCACCTCTGGCAACAATTAGTTGCTGCTACCTCCGGCAGCTTCCTTCGAACTCCGATGGGGTTTTTCAAAATTTACTCGATGTTTTAGGCTGCAAATGAAACTGATTTCACACAATAATCATTTGATTTCACTGAGCAGTATGACATGTCCTAACTTTCAGTGCTTGCTGGGAAATATTAGAAAACTTCAGTGCACAGCTTCTATAGGAGCGAGTCAGTACACGCGAGGAGCGAAGCAAGCCGTTAGGCTGATATTTTCAGATATCTTATGGCTGACGTAGAATAGCTGAAAACAAAACATCTTCACACATTTTGCGCTGCATACCGGAAAAAATTGTTCCCGAATCTTAACTGTCTATTCGATGAACTTTCTCATGGAAGTTTTTGAATTTTTGTGTAGACACAGCTTCAAAAGTACGGTATGCGGCGCTCCATCCCCAACAACTGTCAGCTGCCCGACATTCATTTGCAGCCTTCGCTTTGCTAAAGAATCGATATAAACAAACTGTCTCTGTAATCAAATTGATTGTTATTCATTATCTCATTGTTCTTTGATGTATAATGCCTAGTAAGGTTTCAAAAGCCATGGAACATGTCTGTCGAGCAGACACACCCACAACAAGAGCGGTCAGCTGATTCCTCAGTGTTTTAATTTCGCGTTCCAGTTTCTCTTGTAGCAAGCCGTGTGATTGTTCGATGTCGCACAAAGGAGGAGTGTTAGCATTTCGACTCAGAAGAACCTAAATACAGGATAAGTGCCTTGGAATTTGCTTTATGCATTGGAAATTTGGTGGACTTGAGTTGCCCTCAGGAAAAGGCTATTTTAGCAGTTCAGGGAAGAAATTTCTCCTAAGCGTCACGATCGTTTTGTCCAGGAAGGAAAGAGCGTTGCATTCTTTGCTTCCTGTTTTTGTGCATCCCGGCCCTGTGTTCAGTTTGCTGTGTGTGATTCTGACTGGAAATGTGGACGATCCGGCGCTTGGTCCCACCTACCGCGCGTATATATGTTGTGCGCGTTTGGTGGATCGTTCAAATTTTTAAATGAAAAAAAACAGTCCTTGCCTCCCCTAATCTACCCGACATTAAACCCGAATATAGTCCAACTTACCCGAAATTATGGCCTAATACCTACAACATCCACCAAACGCGCAGCGCCATCGATCGCGCAAATCCACCAAACGCGCGCAACAAGACCACCTGGCGTACCATTCTTTAAAAGCTTTACCTTGTCGTCTGTCTTTAGGTGCACCCAAGGGTCCCGAGTGCTTTTTCCGCAGGGGATGTTGCAGCTTGCCGCTGTTCCTGCTGACGAGGTTAGTTTTATAAAGTTAGGTAGGCTCTCAATACAGTACTTCCTCTTCTGCTCCGGGAGGTGGGCTGCCGATCGAGGTGGCCGAGCTCTTCCTGCTAGACTCCTACCTTCACTGACCACACTGAGACCTCCCAGCAGAAAAGCCTAGACTAAAAAACTAAATAATTAGTAAAAAAGAATAGAAATATTGATAATTTAAAACGCGCCCTAGTTGCACACCAGCCTGTGTTAAACCACAGGTGTGGTTCGGCGCAATATGGACACTGTGTCCCTGATACCCTAGCAAAATTTTGTACAACTACTAGCGTTTTATAAAATATAGATTGTGTTGGATAATAGCGTCATTTTACGCCTGTGTACAAATAATATATGATTGGTCTTACGTCACGAGGTGTTTTATTTTATAATTGTGTCAAACCTTTACCTATGCACTGTGGGTTTTGCCGTACGGTAACGGTTCATTAACTGATTTCATTACTTTGTCTCAGGAATACCTACCTCTGTACCACTGCATGCATAACTATGTAAAATGTAAATAGTGTAGGTAGTTGCACATTTTATAACATGTCATGTATACAAGTAACATATGCGTCCTATGCCATTGCATTCTGTAAAAGCTTCCGTTGTAGCAATACAGTGTTATATTCTAAGATTGTGTGAATTGTAACTTCACCTACATTGCCTACTATAACATCATCTCAACGATATCATTTTAATCATTTGTTCTAGAATGATTGTTCCCCAACTTATTTATGCTTGGCACCTCTACAAAACTTTTACTGAGTGCCTGGACCCCTATAAAAAAACTATAATGCCTAATATTAGCATCATCTTATAACGATATCCTTTTAACATATGTTCTAGAACAATAATTGTTCCCCACCTTATCTATGCTTGGCACCCCTAAAAAAATTTTGGCTGTGTGCTTGAACCCCTACAAAATTAATATCTCATATGATGACGAAGAACTTACATTACCTCAATTTACGCCACAAATTCAAGTTTATCTCTAAATGACGTTGAAATAATCTAAGGTTTCTCTATCCTCCTCCTCCTTGACTTGGAAGCTCATCTCGCAGGGATGCGACCACTCCTGGTTGGGAACTCCTGCTCTAGAATGATTGATTTTGCTGTTTCCTGTCTCCTATGTCCTGCTTCCTGCTGTATGCAACGTGGAAAGCATTGTCTGATTGCCCATGTATGTTTTCTAATTTAAGTATTGCACTTGTTGTAATAAAATTAAGAAAAAAGAATACCTCCAAGCGTTGGAGAAATACATGATTTATAATTATTATTTACTTGATTTTCTCAAACGTCCGGAATGAAAGCAAAGAGTATTACGGGAGGATTTATAAGAAACCAATATCGAAAAGTGACGTCACATTGACCAGTGGTACATCTGAACAGCCTCTGAACATTTCATATAATATCGCCGAAAAGTTGTCAACTGTAAAGTTCAAACCTTTTGAATGCAAAAATAAACTAAGAGAACTTATTTCTTGTAAGTGTTCAAAACTTCGACAGGACCCAAGGGTCCCGAGTGCCTTTTCCGCAGGGGATGTTGCAGCTTTCCGAACGACTTTCTTTGAGATCGTCGAAAGCTCAGCCAATTAAACTAATAAAAATCCAGTCGAAGTTCTGAAAACCTATAAGAAATATGGAACCTGGATGTCCTCTTCTTCAGCGAATAAGAGAACTTACTCTTAGTAAACAATAAGTGTATTTATTAATTGAAAGTTGCAGTGGAGGCTTGTAGAGGCTTGCATAGCATCATCTCTTCGAGGCAAGTTTGGTGTCTTGATTTGATTCCTTCTTTGAAGTGACACCTTTATTACATTTTATATTCTATTCTTAAAGTTCAAGTATTTCTTTGACTACATTTCCCCGCTCCAACCCAAGGGTTTCAAACCACTAACTTGGTAAATATTGGTGCACTGAACACGAATTTATAGAGTAAAGCAATAAGGAAAAAGTAGTTTTTGAGATATTGATTTATTAAGCTCAGCATTATTTCTTTAGTGGTAGTCAGTACTCTCCAGGTAAATCTTGAAAGCAAACTCGCTTACGCAAATCAAACTATTCAACTAGAGCGCTCTGGGAGCGCATACCTCCGCCAAGGGAGGCAACGGTAGCAAAAAATTCAAATTGGCTCTGAAACCATGATTTTCCTCGTATCAACTCCTAATATAATCATTTGTGCCTTTTGGTAGTAATAACAGCTTGTGCAATTTTCTTGAAGACCCGTTCATAACTTTTTGAGTTATTGTGCTAATAAGCATAAAATTAAAAACAGTGACAAACGAACGAACAAACGGATCATTACCAAAATTTATTCATCTACTCTTTGTTATATACCTAACAGTTCATGTTAATTTCATAAAAATTTATTCGTAACCGTTTTGAGTTACGGCATTGCAAAAAATGAGGTAGGCAAACAAGTAAACGGATGGACATATCTTCAACAAAAGTTAATCATCCGTTCCTCCTAATATACCTAACAATCCCTGTAAATTTCGTCCAAATCCGTTCGCAACTTTTTGAGTTATCTTGGTGACAGACAGACAAACAAATAGACAGACAGACAAACACGACGAAAACATAACCTCCTTGGCGGAGGTTAAAATAGGGCACTCGATCTGAGGCAAACTTCTGAAAAGCAAGGGAATCTTAGCGAAAAATTGAAATTAGTCCTGAATAATGGATTTCTTCTTGATCGTCACGAAAATTTGTTCATGTGTGCCGCTTGGCAGCGATAAAGCTTCTGTAATTTTCTTGAAGATCCGTCGGTAACGTTTTGAGATAGACAAGACAAACATTTTGACAAACATTAGTCAAGCACAGAAACGGACGAACCGATCATTACAAAAATTTGGTCAATTGTGTCTTTTAACATTTGTAACAATTTCTACAAATTTCGCGAAGATCTGTTCGTAACTTTTTGTGTTATGGTACCGAGAAAAAAGAAGCAGGCAAGCAAGCAAACAAGTATTGAACGGATCTTCACGAAAAATTCATTATTTGTTCTTTCTAGCATGCCTAACAAGCCCTGCATCTCGTAAGTATCCGTCCATAACTTAGTGGGTTACCTTGGTGACATACAAACGGAGAGACAAACAAACAAACTTGACAAAAATACATTTTCCTTGGCAAAGATAATGAGGAATAAATACTTTGAATAGGACCACCGCCCACAAAACACCGCTACCTTCTATGTGTAACTGCATAGCCTAGGCCTTAAAAAAAGGATGCAAACATCCTAAAATTCGATCTCTGAGCATGTTTTTCCCCCCGATCCATCAAAGAAAATAATCCTGCGACCAAATTTCAAGCCCGTAAAACTCTCCGTTTTTATTTTTCAAAAAATCGGATAAAAGCACCGGCACTTGATCACAAGGAAGTTGTGTATGAATTTACGTGTCAAGAGTTAGGCTGTCAAATCCGCTGTGCATGCAGGCCCCACCTGTGTGCTTGAGAGGTGGTGCCAGCATAACTGCTGAGCAGCATCCAGTATTTTCAGCATCACTGCTGAGCAGTATGCAGTATTGTCAGCATAACTGCTGAGCAGCATACAGTATTGTCAGCATCACAACTGAGCAGCATACAGTATTGTCAGCGTCACAGCTGAGCAGCATACAGTATTGTCAGCGTCACAGCTGAGCAGCATGCAGTAGGTAGTGCCTGCATCACTGCTGGGCAGCGTGCAGTATTGCCAGCATCACTGCTGGGCAGCGTGCAGTATTGCCAGCATCACTGCTAGGCAGCGGGCAGTATTGCCAGCATCACTGCTGGGCAGCGTGCAGTATAGCCAGCATCACTGCTGGGCAGCGTGCAGTATAGCCAGCATCACTGCTGGGCAGCGTGCAGTATAGCCAGCATCACTGCTGGGCAGCGTGCAGTATTCACATGCACTCTCATGATGAGCACCAAAAAAAACCGCCCCAGTTGCAACTTTCTCCTCTTAATGGTCTGTGCTGCATATTTGCCAAGACACCACGTAATCAGAAATCAACGAAGCCTTAACTACCAGAGAGGATCTGCCAGCAAGTGACGTCAAATACGATGAGTTCTCAAATTTTCTCAATTTGTATGACTAGCTTCGCACCGCCCTCCAGCAGCACGCAGCCAGTGCGTTAATGTCAACAGTTCCAACGGCAAGCAACTACTACTAGTCATCAGTGTCTCGAGCAGTCATTCTCTAACCTCCATCGAGTTAGGACCCAGGAAGAGCGTTGCTTGTGAGCTTTTGTTTGAATATG
>LQNS02000138.1:10577081-10589065 GCA_001587735.2 Parhyale hawaiensis
CTGACCACTGCCACTTCAGCCAGTTTAAGATCTCTAAACGCCAGCTTCAGTCACGTGACAAAGCCATGTGTTTACTCGCCCAGGGAAGGCTTGCGCGTACTCCTCCCATTGAAGCTCCTTGCACATAACCGTGCAATGCTGAACACAATTAAGCTTTCTATTGGTGATACACAAAAAGCGATGTTTTTTGCCCAAAGTCGATATTGCTTTTAATAAATACGGGGCTCTGTATCCAAGATACTCGAGGGTGGCATATAACTCGGACTCGGGAAATTTTTCCTCAAGAGATAACTTGTTCTGCTGAACGAAGAACCCAAAATGCGGAGAAAAGAATTTGCTGCCGAGAAATCACCGTGGTCTTTACGTGCCTGCTGACCGCTCGAGAATATCTTACCAGTTGCTTCGATTATTACCAAAAGTAATGGACCCGTGCGTGAAAAAATTCACACAATAATCGATATGTTTGATCTCATCTCTGACTTGCCGTTTCCACATTTTCCCGCTCACTCTTATTAGCAGCACTTATTCCCTTCCGTAACCTTTGCTGCTTCAAGTCTTTCTTGTCACTGTGTGTGCCGCAGAGGCGCTTCATCTCTCTCCATTTTTTCTTACACGTCTCCCTTCTTGAGACAGCACAAGTCTCGTTCTTTTACGTTTCCTATCCTCTTTCTTAATTGAACGTGCGTCTTCCAAAGTAAAATCTGAAGGAAAACGCTGTAATAAACTTGAATGCCACTCCAGTTATCTTAGATGCAATAAGTGTACCGTATCCACAATACGGTCTTCTATATTGACTATTTGCTTCATTGAAGTGTTGAAAATTTTCCTCTGAAACGAATTCTGCTCTCTCAGAAGAAATAGTTGTCTACTGCCCCTGAAATAATTCTCTTCCGCCCGTCGTGAGACCTCCGTTGATGATCTACCGAATTTATAAATTGTGACCTGAGAGCGACAGCGACTTTTGATACATATACAACGGAATCATCTGTGGGAAAAAACTACGAATCTAGATGCATGAGAGTGCCAATAAAAGCTTCAGTTCTAAGATTTGAACTTCGACAATGCAAGAAGTGCATTCAGACTTAAGGTGGCCCGCTATTTTGCCATAGATTCGATATATGGAGAAGGGAATACTCGTACAAATCGGACTAAAAATGTGATATATTCATTGTTTGAATTTCACCTGTCGCTGATTAAGATACGTTTGTCATCTTCTGCAACCCGTCCTATTTTCTACCCAACAGTTTTTAATGATGCTTGACAGATGATCACAGCCTTCAACCTGGGCTAATGCCCGCCTCTCTGTTTTGTTAAAGCGTGACAGAAAATAGATAAATAAACAGATAAATACACATCGGTCATTATTATGTTGTAGATAAGACTGCATGGCCGCGCTATGAGAAGCTGTAATATCTCTATTCTTTCGATTCCAAGAAGTATTTCAAGCAAGAAGTACATTGAGGGAAAGGAATAAAGAGCCAATTTTCGCCATCTGCAACCTGGTCACCGATTTACAAGAAAACACAACCTAATTACAAGATCTGATCTATTTTTCGTCTATCTATTTCTTCAACAGCGTGAGCCGGAAGATAGCTTCATAAAATTACATAAACAAATAAACTCACGACGGTGTTTATTAGGATATGTTGATTGATTTGTTGTATTCTAAAACTGCATATACGAAGCAAAAATATAATCTTTTACTGCAGTGCAGACTGTACAAGAAATAGATAGACGAAAAATAGATCAGGTTGCAGATCTTGTAATTAGGTTGTGTTATCTTGTAAATCGGTGACCAGGTTGCAGATGGCGAAAATTGGCTCTTTATTCCTTTCCCTCAATGTACTTCTTGCTTGAAATACTTTTTGGAATCGAAAGAATAGAGATATTACAGCTTCTGAATGTAAGTAATAAAACTGTATGCTTCTTTAATTCTGTTTATGTTGGATATGTATGCATCAGGTGCTGGTCCCGCCCGTCTGTCCATCTCTGTCCATGTGGCTCCTGAGTGAAAAAAGTTTGCTCACCCACGGGTTAACCCGATTTCGCCATGTAAATCGTACACACCTTAAAATGGATCAGCAGCTTTTGACTGCAGAAACTGTCTTTTCGCAAGAGTTGCTTGAAATATACTCATCCGACGTACTTCATATCAGCCCTAATAACTCATGTGAAGTTCACTTTCGAAATGCAAACGATATGTAGCAAAATTCTCGGACCCACTGATGAAAACGCAACCCATATTTTTAGATTAACTTACACGTTCTTCTTTAATGAACATAACTCGAACATTAGAGATACAATTGCAGTAAAAGAGTTAGTTAGTAATGGTGCTGTTAAAAGCTAAGAAAGATGTTCAATAAACGAACCACACCGTGCACTACTCACATGAAGGCATCAAAGCGCTTGGGCCGGTCGTCCTCATCGTCTGTAAAGAAGGGAAAACATGCGTTAGACTAACTAAATTAAGTGATTTCATTGTTTCATATAAAATGTAGCTTTTCATTCAGGTTGCTATCATACATTGCGTCTTTTAAAAATATTATTGCTAATATTGTTACTAAGAGTGGTAGAGTTATTTTTTTTTTTGCTCTAATGAAAGATATTTCCTATTAGTCAGGATACCTGGTGACCTAAAACGTTACATGCTGTATCGTCCAAATATACCTGCAACTGACATGCATGCACAAAGCGCCCTTGATAGTTTTTATGACTTACAATGCGTGAGTTTCATTAAAAAAAACTGATAAGTGTTAAAGTTTAAAGTGTTAAACAACACTTTGGAAATTTATGCGGAAAAATTGGTGAATTTACCCATAGCAAGTGATGGCAATTGGTGCCTCTATTTACAAAAGAAGGGGAATTGACATCGACTCACTTATACATTCGCAAATGTAATAAACTCGACATTTAATCGTAAATGGCAATTTTTTTAAGGGACTAGAGGCAACGAATGCAGGTACATTGTACTGTTCCGCATGAGACGGAGTGACACCGAGTGCAAGCGCATTCAGTATGCTAATTTCATCTCAGTGCAATTGAACATATATAGGTCAAGGCATAGCAAATCTGCATACACAGAAGTTCGTTATAGTTCTGCGCTCAATATTGCAACTCGTCCACGATTACGCAAACTCATCGTCTTCAAAGGCCAACAAATATCGCTCCTCGATGATGGAATTGAGACACAACTTCCGTTCAACAACATGGGCGAATTTAGTCATGCTTCCTCCTGATGTTCATCTTGTTTTTAGAATCTCATCCGATGCAACTGAGGTACGATTTCCATCTTGCAACGTGAGGAATTGTGAATACTTTATCAATATGTTACTCTTGTATTCAGAGCCTCAACTGATCAATGTAAAACATCGCCACGCAGCATTGTTAGTAAATTTAGTTATAGATTTTGAATGCTTGTATCTTTATTTAAAGAACAGCATCTCATCACGTTGCGATACGGCAACCATTTGTTTGTTGTAACAATTTTAATGATGTAGTTGCTAATAGAATTTCCTCTCCCAATGTTGAGCTTAGTTGCCAGATGGCGTGTTGCTAGAGTTATCGCTGTAGGAAAAAGATGCAGTGGATGGGTTTTACGAACTTTCTCGTCACTTTCTCGTGAATGTAACGCTCACACTATGGAAACAATTAATTCTTCCGAGAATAGAATACTGTTCCCCACCTTGGATGCCGCGTACAAGAAAAATGCTAGAACAACTTGAAGCTATCCAAAGATCATTTACGGCCAGAATTCGAGGCATGCAGGAGTACGATTACCACAAACAACTTAGCTGTCTCCAATTGTATTCAATACAACGAAGATTTGAACGATTTACAGTCATATATGTTTGGAATACTTTGGAACGTATCACAGTGAAAGTGAATGAGCGGACTGTTGCCAGACACTTAGAAAGAACTGGAAGGAATTGTGATATACACAACCCAAGTAGAGGTGGTGGAAAAGCAGTGGCCACAAAATATTCTAATAGCTTTACCGTACGAGGAACAAGATTGTTTGACATAATGTCTCGGCATATTCTAAACGCCACTGATATCAAAATTATAAAGTTCAAAATTAACTACATTTCCATTTAAGAAAAATACCAGATAGACCAGCGGTCAGCGGTTACGGGCACTGCGGAGATAATTCACTGCTGGCTCTCTCTTTGGTCGCTAACTGCGGTCCCACAGAAGACACCTTAAATCGTAACTCCACATACGTGTGGTGACGTGCGGAACGTCACCTGGATTTCTTCCGCATACCCACAAGGCATAAGGTACACAATGCAAGGGCGCGTTCGATTGGGCAGCAAAATAAAGCCTTTCAGGCTTGACTTGTACCCTGGCTTCGACCCACTGATTGAAGTTTTATTCACTATGTCGCAATCAGTTAAAAGTGGAATTTCCAAGAACTCAATTTGATTCCATGAAAATACATTTTCTGTCGGCAGCACATAATAGGGTTGCTTCTATCACCTGCAAAACGATTTAAAGTGGTGAAAACAAAGTTTCAGCATGTAGGTTCGGTGTTATATAGCATATGCGTTTTGCGTATTAAACCTTCTAATGTGTTAGCTTAATACTCAAATGTGTAGACGCATTCTTTGTATCATTCATTCATGTTGGCGGATGCGACCACCGGCCGTCTACAGGTCAGACTCAGATAAGGAAGGCAAAAGGTCGGAAATCATACCATGCAAATGTGCTTGCTTCCCAGTGTCGCTAATGTGAACGACGTGCGTAATCCTCAATGACCTTCCGGCCGGAACCTATATCTGTAAAAGTTGTCTTTCAAAATCTGTAACCAGCGTTTCGGAGATATTTGTTAGTCTCATAAGCTTATAGATAATATAGTGGCGGATTTAATTGGACTTCCGGCTCAATTCCGCCGGAAACTTGCGGCCTGCCAAATGAGGCTGGCTATGACGAATATTTAAGGTGCTTGTGTGTTCAAGCGTCACATCATTCGGTACTAAGCATTACGGTACTTAGCTTCAGCTACAGCATTTTCCATGGAGCATTGTTTAGAGTCAGACCTTGTACCTTGTTGTCTGCGTCTATCATATAGCATGCTTGCTACATACTTTTGGATCATATCTTATAAGTCTTGTATAATAAGATATAAACTAGTGCACTCTGAGAGCGCATACCTCCGCCAAGTAAGGCAACGGTAACGAAAAATTCAAATTGGCTCTGAAACTATGATTTTCTTTGTATCAACTTCAAAATCTAATTAGTTGTGCCTTTTCATAGTATTAAAAGTTGCTGCAATTTTTTTCGAAGATCACTTCATATCTTTTTGAGCTAGGCTGCAAACAAACATTATGACAAACTTAAATCAAAAGTACAAATGAACCAACCGATCTACACCAAAATTTAATCATTTTTGTCTTTTAACATTACTGACAACTCCTGTAAATTTCATAATGATCTATTCAAAACTCTTTAAGTTATGCTGCTAACAAACATATAACAAATATAAGGCAAATATACAAACGAACCAACCGATCTGATCTGCAATAAAATTTAATCATTTATGTCTTCTAACATCACCAACAACTCCAGTTAATTTCATAAAGATCCATTGAAAACCTTTGAGTTATTGCGCTAACAAGCATAAAATCAAACTCAGCGACAAACAGGCAAACAAACAAACAAACAAACAAACAGATCATCACAAAAATTTGGTCATTTATTCTTCGTGATAGACTTAACAACTCATGTAAATTTCATAAAAATCCGTAAATACCCTTTTGAATTATGACATTGAGAAAAATGAGGCAAACAAACAATCAATCAAACGGAGAGACGGATCTTCACCAATAGTTAATAATCCGTTCCTCCTAACATACATAACAATCCCTGCAAGTTTCGTCAAAATCCGTCCATAGCTTTTTGAGTTATCTTGATGGCAGACAGAAAGACAGACAGACAAACAGACTGCCGTAGCTTGTCTCTGAAATCCCCTGTTTATATGTTTGAAAAACAGTATCTGCTGCCTGTAACATTTAACTAAGTGTACCCTTGGGATGGAAGCACTGACGAGACAACTAGTGTCTCTTTAGCTCGGTCGAGAAAAAACATTGAATTTTTCTTTGTATTTAATCCGCTGCCACTTGCTTGCGCCTTCAACTACACAGCCAGAACATGTTTGAAAAGTAATCGATGTTTGTATCATATCGACTCGCTGATTAATATTTTCCAAGCCGAGAATGCACTTCGACTATATGTTACAAATTGTAGATTGTAGCAGTGCACGTTAATGCTACTTGATTCTTCTACTTGGAGATAGCTGCAGCTAATCGATCCAAACATCAGGGCAACGGGTAGTGCCGCCATTTTTGAAAACCAATGGAAACCTTGAAGGTTTTATATGTTACTTTGCGGTAGCCATTATTCCAAACGAAATTAGTCAAGCAGCAAATTAGATATATAAATATGTTGAAGTTGAGTGACTACATTATAATAATTTAAATGAATTATTTGTTTCATCATTACACTTACGATAGGGGTTTTACGTATTTATTTTTCATGGACATCGCTCACAATGTTAATGATATCAAGATTGTTGAGGTAGCTTACAGTATTCATTGTCAGTGTTTTTTTTTTGTATTATTATTCTAATTATTACTATTTTAATCACCGCAGAAATTCAGTGGTGATGCTTTTACTCTTCATCACTGGCACAATTTAATTAGTTTTATAATTATCGTTAGCAACATTTTAAAGGCGATTGGTAACGACATTTTTATCGCAAGTGTCACTGCCAGGATCACTCTGTTTTTGAAATGGCTTTTATTATTTTACTACTAGAGTGCCCGCGCTGTCAAAATTGAGAGCAAAGAATTTGTGATGACCAGTATTCATTGATCATAAGTTTTCTACAGTGTTTATGCTAGGGCTGAGCAATGTCAAGCTTTCATTCCGTGATACGCTAAAAAACAATGTATTTTTTTGCCTACAGTTAATTTTATCTCCAAATAAATACTAAACTCTGTATCCAGGATACTCGACGCTATCACATAACTCGGAAGTTTTTTCCTCAAGTGAAATGTTGTTCTGTTGAAAGAAAAAACCAAAATGGCGAAAATTATTTTCTGACACGAGATCCCAATGTTCTTTACCCGCCTTGTTACCGCTAAAGAATATCTTGCCAATTGCATCGATGGTTATGCACTCAATAAGAGCACAAGCGTAAACTCAGGGCAGCTGAGCAAAACCACAGAAGAGAGTACGAATCATGATGCAGGAGAGTGCTTGGAGAAGCTGTGTGTACCTGCATTGAGTGGACTTCAGCGTTGAACGAGAAAGAACTGCATCAGATCTACGTTTGCCATCATCTGCATCCTGGCCTCTTTTCTACCTATCAGTTTTCAATGGAGCAAATAAACATATGTTTCGATGTATGGAAAAAGTGATAAAAATCAAATTCCATAACCGCGCTAAGAGAAGCTGAAAATAGCTTTATTATTTCAAGAACTGTTTCAAGCAAAAAATTCATACAGATAAGGGGATAAGGATTTCACTATTGCCATCTTCTGCAACCTGATAATCGATCCCCATTAAAAGGCAACTTAGTTACAAATTCTACAGTCCGACCTATTTTTGGCCTATCTATTTCGTTAAGAGCGTGACACGAGACGTACAAATACATAAACATAAAAATTTATGAATATACAAATAAATAAAAACACGACGATATTCATTATGATGTGTATTGATTATTATCATTGTCGTCAATATTGCAAGTACTAGCTAATCTCATGTCTAACGGTGGTAGCGTCACTGATGATTTACAAACACTTGTCATTCACTCTCCCAATTGAAGGCAGTAGCGCATTTATATAAGGACCAGGAACTGCCACGTTACTACTGCATTGATATCCAGGACACAAATACGAAAAGTTACAATATTGCACAATCATGCCGACCCAGATTTTAAGAATGCTAATTCCATACGCAGTAGGTCGCAGAAATTTCTTTCGTTCTACTTTCGAAACGTGATAATGTCTCAGTTTCGAGGGCAATATCAATTATGCCCTGACCTTTTTAGAAACTTCATTGCTCTTGACCTCGTGAGAGAATCTTTACTCATTTTCAGTTCACGGAATGGGGAGCTCAAGACTAGCGAATGCCCTGCATTAATATTTAAATGAGGCTCAGTGTCTCCAGAGAGATAGCCTCACGACTGTCATCTGGCACAGCAAACTGACAGCTGGAGTCGCCTCTCACGCAAACTCTACCGCCTCTCTCGCTTGTGGAACGGACGAGTAGATGCGGCTGGAGAAATGGATGCAATTGTACGCAGGATTGAGGAAAATTCTGGTTCAGGGTGAAGCTGAATACTGTTAAGGGTGATGTAACTAGGCAGAGGTAAAGCTATTGCGGGAATCGCTCTTTTCAAAACTTCCCGGCCTTAGGTAAACTTAAATAAATACTAGATCATCAATCTAGTATGACTTCACGAGAATCTACTCCCTCGTTATGCACACCCACGGCAAAAGGTTTCCTCCCCACCTCCGCTGTAAATGTTTCATGTATACACTTCCACAATGTCACTAACGATTTGCTGGCGCCATACAGCAGGATTTTCTTGATAGTATCTCTAGGAATTTTAAAGTGGACACGAATCATTAAGAAGTTTTTGTAAGAGTTGCATCCCATACGGATCAAATAAAGTGTGAGTATCTAGGCAGCAATTTAATTGATTGCTGCATCGTCTATAAAATCTGCATAGTACATAAATAAGCTACAGCATCTTAAGTTTGCAAAGCTCTTCCGGTAAAGGTTATAAAATAAAAAAACAATTTTTAAGTGGCATTCTTCATGCAAGTCACAAGCGCCGAAATTTTCAAATGCAGCAAATGAAAACGTATTCAGATTTGACTCAATTTAGTGTCAGCTAGTGACGCACATTTGCTGTCGACAGCCTGCTGTATTCTTTCTGGATGTTCCCAATGCAATTTTTGCCTGGACAGGAGTGACACGTTAGGAATGCGATTTACAACACCTGACATGACAAGTTTATCCATAAAAACTGCATAGATGTAAGAATGAGAAAGTTTTTTGTTTGTACCAGGAACTATAAAGGTTTTAGAAGACTTCAATATTGTTTATTATCGAATAGTTTGCTTTGGCCTGTATAGAGTACAGTTTACTATTACTACTCTTTCAGTACCTTTAACTTTTTTCTCTAAAAGATGCAGTTGTCTGTAGAAGCGACCATGCCCATCAGTTTGCGCTGAGCTGGTAACAAAACCACTACTACATCCACCATGTTTCATAGTGTTTCCTTTCAGTGAGTGCAGCAGATGTCTCACTATGCTCATCATACTTTTGGTAACACCTTAAAAACAAAGTACGCCTACATAACTCTTAAAAACACCTTTTACTTTACAAAACAAAGGAACTTCTTCTATGCCAACAATACTTTACTGAAGCTATTTTCCGCTTAGAGAACCAAGAACTCCAGCTTATTCATAATGCCTATTACTTTTCTTTATTTAAGCTATACAGTAAATTTTTTGCTTGCACTCCTGATATCTACAATTTTAATTTTGTTAGGCACGAGAGAGCTAGGTGTGTTGCAATCATAACCTGAGGGTTACCAGTGCAACACCAGTGTCACTTGAGGGGATCAACCAAGATTTCAGCAAACTTTTTTATTTGTGAACCGATTGTCTCGAAAATTGCACAGTACATATAATTTAAAAAAAAAAAAAACACACACACACAATTTGCTCCCACAACTTTTTAAATTTAGGCCTTAGTTTTTGAAATAATGGGAAATATATGCATAGGCATGCACATATTTTTTGAAATTTCAAAAGAATAGATGTCAATGAGTTTTCTTGCTGAAAGAAAAACAATGACAGTTTTGGAATCCTTAATTAAGACGTTTCTAACAAAACGAAGCAGCCGGATTTTTCATTTTGTATTTCGTTTTCTTTTGATATGCAATTTTCGAGCGCTAACTGAAATATAGTAAAAAAAAGCAAAATTTTATGTTTGAGTTGTAATGAAAAAAATATGAGGGCAAAAATGGGAAATACGGCTGTCTAGGTTTGTTAGAAATGCTACAAGGATTTCAAAGCTGTCGTTGCTTTGATCCTAGCATGAAAACTTATCGACTTCTATTCTTTTTTAGATGGAAAAATCACATTTTACAAGATAGGCAAAAATACGTGTACTTCAATATACAATACTAGAGCACTCTGAGAGCGCATACCTCCGCCAAGTGAGCCAATGGTAGAAAAAATTCAAATTGGCTCTGAAATCATAATTTTCTTTGCATAAACTCCAAAGTCTAATCATTTGTGCCTTTTTATAATAATAACAGCTTGTTCAATTTTTTTGAAGATCCGTGCATAACTTTTTGAGTTATACAGTTAACAAACGTTATGACAAATATGAGTCAAACATACAAACGAACCAACCGATCTGCACCAAAATTCGATCATTTATGTCTTTTACCATTACTAACAACTCCTATAAATTTTATAAAGATCCATTCATTATTTTTTGAGTTATTGTGCTAACAAGCATGAAATTAAAAACAGTGACAAACGAACGAACGAACAAACGGACCATTATCAAAATTTGATAATCTACTCTTTGTTATATACCTAGCAACTCATGTTAATTTCATCAAAATCCATTCTTAACTTTTTGAGTTATGGCATCGAGAAAAATGACGCAGACAAACAAACAAACAAGCAAACGGATGGACATATCTTCACCAAAAGTTAATCATCTGCTCCTCCTAACATACCTAACAATCCCTGTAAATTTCATCCAAATCAGTTCATAACTTTTTGAGTTATCCTGGTGACAGACAGACAAAGAGAGACAGACAGACAAACACGACGAAAACATAACCTCCTTGGCGGAGGTAATAATGCATATATTCCCCATTATCTCAGAAACTAAGGCCTAAATCAAAAAAGTTGTGGGAACAAATTGTGCTTCTTCTTCTATAAATACATATATATATACATACTGTGCCAATATCAGAACAATCGATCTAAAATCGATAATTTGTTACCCCCCTTTTTAGGGGGTTACAAAGACCGTTAACCCCATAACAATTTGGGACACACTTCCCCACTACCTAAGGACTCTTTTTCAGCAAAAAAAATATATATATATTCATAATTTTGACCAAAATCGCTGGGCGTATCGCAATCACAAACGTTCCTGGATTGTCACACTAAAAATCTAATTACGCCTTGACTCAAGTTTCGCTTTGCCGTTCTTTACGATGGAGCTGGTTGCGCTGCTCCATGAAAAGATTACGCTTTTTGAGTCACTGTCGAGAAAGGCTTTGATAACGCAATTTTACGTCACGGAAAGCGTTTTTCTTGTTAGGTTAGGGGGTGGGTGTGATTGCAACACGCCTCGAACGAAACTATAACTGTGTTGACGATGCCTATAACTTTCTTCATTGCAAGTTTCAGCAGAACTCTTCCAAGCTTAATTATATCAACGGTATTAATATTATAAGGTATTAACTTTTCAGTAGAACTTCATTTATTGTATGCAACGGCGTTCACATTATACGTACTGCATGTTGTTCATATACTCTATATTCATGATGCCAGTAACTTTGATCTTTAGAGAGCTCTCAAGAATTCACACTTATTCATCACACATACAACTTTGCCTTTATATTTCTTAGGGCCTCCGGAACTCCCACTCGCGTGCCATGCATTTGCCCTCTATAAGGCCTCAAAGAAATTCCTACTTATTTATCACGCTGAAAACTTCTTTCTTCATTAGGTCTTAAATTTAAAGAATTAACTCCTACCAACTCATCATGCCACTAACTCTGCCCTTTATGAGCTCCCGCACAACTCTCACTGTGCTCATCATGCCACTAACTCTGCCCTTTATGAGCTCCCGCACAACTCTCACTATGCTCATCATGCCACTAACTCTGCCCTTTATGAGCTCCCGCACAACTCTCACTATGCTCATCATGCCAC
>LQNS02000138.1:10611947-10631276 GCA_001587735.2 Parhyale hawaiensis
GAAGCTGTCAGTTTGGGCAGGTCTTTGCGGAAACGGAAACGTTATTGGACCCTTCTTTTATGATGGAAATCTAACAGGAGAAATTTATTTATAAATGTTGAATGAATTGATTATTCCAACATCGGAAATTGCTTATCCCGGCCATCAATTTGAACGGCTTTGGTTCCAACAGGACGGCGCTCCAGCCCATCGATGAATCATAGTCAAAGCCAGATTGCAAGGGATTTTTGGGCAGCGTATTATATCTCTTGGAAATGCAGTTGAATGGCCACCAAGAAGCCCCGACCTTACCCCATGTGATTTCTTTCGTTGGGGATACGTGAAGGAACGCGTCTACAAAACAACGCCTCCATCATTAATAATTCTTCGTCAACGAATTGAAGAAGTGTTTGAAGAACTGAAGGAAAACCGTGAAATGATCCTCAAAGCTCTTCACTCAATGACGGAGAGATGTAACACTTGCCTTGAGAGGAACGGAGGGCATGTCGAAGGATACTAAATTACTTTGTTCATTTAAATGTTTTTTATCAGGTACTAGTGTCCCGAGCCGTCATTGTAAATGACGGCATATTGGGTTCTTAATAACTGGTGCACGTGTTCGATAAATGACGCCAGTAAGTTAGCCCTTCAAGAAAACCCCCCCTGTCTCCTGTGCTTATTACTGTGCAGAAGGCTTCTTTATTGAAAATTCAGCATTCTGCCTAAGAAATTGGATATATATATGTATATTTTTTTTAGTGGCCCATGCCGTCACTATAAATGACGGCAAAAAATTAACACTTCACCAAAACCCCCGCCGTCTTTTGGGCTTCCTCATTTTTCCCCTATCTAATACTGAAGTAAAAGATTCCAAGTACCCCACTTTCTTCGCCTTTTGAAATCTGAATTTTCTCCTATCTTATTAGTTGTATTTTCCCCCTATCTAATACTGGAGAAAAAGATTGCAAGGTAACCCCACTTTTTTTTCGCCGAAAAAAATTGCAAGGTACCCCACTTTTTTTTTACATTTTGAAATCTGAATTTTCTCTTATCTTATTCCCATAGAGCGTGACAGGAAAGATATAAATACATAAATAAATAAATAAATAAATAAATAAATAAATAAATAAATAAATAAATAAATAAAAACACGACGTGAATTTTTATATAGTAGATTGCTACCCTTTGAAATTATTGTTCGTTCATTTTCTTGAAGTTCATGATAAGGAAGAATATCAATGTCATTTTTCATAATATTCCTCTGAACAAAGATTTTTTCCACCCTTTCAGTATCTCGATCACTGTGAATTGGTTGTTATTCAACTAATTTCGAAAAACTTAAAGTATTCTAAAAGATAACAAAATTTGCTATATTTTTGAAAAAAAGAAACCTAAAATATGTTGATTTAAAGCCGAGATATAATCAATTAAAAACCGGGTACATTTTTGTGGGACACCCGGTATATATCTCGATGAGACTATATTCATACAAGTTTACCCGGCCGTTAAAAAATGACGGCGAAGAGTTGGTTCTATTTCCCCATTGCCTCACTTTCGTTAATACAACTGCCAGCTTGAAGAAACGTAAGACATGAGCGTTCTCGGCTTCACCTCTGCTGAACAGCGAAACCGTTTCTTTTTTTGTCTGACGTGGAGAAAAATTAATTGCTTGTTGCTGGCGGTCAATTATCACTCAATGTATTAATTTAGACTGTATCATGGATACGCCAGGAAATCATTTACGGTTAAATTTGACGCTAAGAAAAAGGCTGTTTCATTGAGGAATGAGATCAAGTTAGAAGAATAAGTGGTGCAACGAAATTATTCGGGGGGAACAAACTAAAAATCCAGATGCATGCCAGTGCTATGGGAAATCGCAAATATTTATATATATATATATATAGTTTAGAAAACTTATCATTGCAAGTTTTTCGCCCACATTGATACAATATATACATCAAAGCAAAATAAACATGTTTTTAACTATTATTCTTTCTGAATATCTATAACTATAATTTACGTAGTATGCTTTCTGTCCGCATCGATAACCTGCTGCAAACGCTTGGAGAACGCTTTAAAGCGTCACGAATGACAGCTTGGGGAATTTTAGCCCATTCCTCCAAGAGTCTTGCCTTCTAAGTCTCCACACTTTTGTGATGGGCAGCTGAGTTTTCTCTCTGATATGGACCAAATCTGAAGTCAAGGAGATTAAGATCTGGAGATGAAGAAGGCCATTTTTTCTTGGAACTTTGTTTGCCAACCACTCTTGCATCCTTTTCTGCTCCGTGGGCAGGCGCAGAGTGGGTATAAGATGTTTAAATTAGTGAGTAAAAGATGTTTAGTGTAAAACAATAACAAAACAAATAACAAAAACAAATTGGAAGCATGGAAATCTATTTATCAAACATGGTATGCTGTAGCGCTTGCGTCACATTTATTGCTATTTAAAGATAGTAAATATACAATTGAAATTTGTGTTATTACTACGTTGCATTTTATACTGTTGTACAAGCTTGACGTTAATAAAAAAAAATGTTCTCACACCTCTTGCAATGCGGGTCAAAAATGGCGTTAAGAAAGCTGGAAGCGATAATGTCACGGCGTCGAACTTAACCCTTTACCGGGCTAGTGATCGTACACGATCATTCTACAACGATTTTCCTCCGGCAGCGTTCTCCGGCCGCCCGGTAAAGGGTTAATACTGCCAGTCAGTTCTACAGGTAAACAGACTTGCACTGCCGTGCTTTTGTCGCGTTCAGAGCTCAATCAAAGGACAAAACAACTGCTGAATCAGGAGCGGCTTGGGTGCTTCTGCGTCGTGCAACAGCTGCTGTCTACCTCGCCTTGTGTATGTATTCCGTGTATATGCCCGTCTGTTTGTCTCAAGCTAGTCATCGAGACTTTCGCGTTGCCAAGAGTTTGTGCGTGTGTACTCCCCCCCCCCACCACGCACACACCTTTATGCGGAACCTTTTGGGGTATTTTGTTTAGAATATGAAGAATGTAGCGTATTGTCTTTGGATAGAGATAGAAATCTTTCCGATAAATGATTTTTTTTTCGGAAATTCTCGTGCATTTTCTCTCCTACTCATTTTTAAACTGCAGCATCAACTTCAGTGGAGATTCTGCGCGTTTATAGTTTACTGACTCATAAATTGATACTCATCTTTCTGTTGAGAGAGGCGTGTTGCACGCATGTAGGTTTCGTTTTTGGAGACCATCTCAATTTAAGACTGGCTAATAAGTCAGCGGTTAAAGGCATGGCATCAAGTCGTTAATTTTAATTAATGTACACACGCTGAAACACTGCTTATAAGTTCAAGATTCGACATTAAGTTCATTATTTTTACATTGAAATTAATGACGCATTTAAGAGCGCCGTAAGATTTTGAAGCCCGTTTTCGTAAAATTTTCTGCAACACTTCTAGGACGTATGCTGTCAAAATTCCCTGCAGCGTTACCTGTCCTACATCAGCGTCACCCATTGCTCAAAGTATTGCTGCAATCGCTAAGCGTATTTTCTTTCACATAGTCCTCCTGAAGTGCAGAACGCTTTCTCCACCAATGCTGGAGCGCCTTTTTCCCGGTGTAGAAGAATTCTTTCACTTGAGACTCTAGGAATTTCATTATAACAATACTCCGCCGCACACATCAGTCGTTGCCTGCCAACAATTCGTGATTGTAAATAAGAATTTGTTTCCTATCCTCCGTCGTCACCAGACCTAGCTCCCTCGGACTTTCTTCTGTTTCCAAAAATGAGAAAAAAAAGCCCTGGCTGGTTGCCATTTTACAGTGAAGATGTCGCTGTCGGAAGGTTGTTCTTCTACACCGGGATAAAAGCGCTTCAGCAGTTTTCGAGAATATGTTCTGCTCTTGAGGGAGACTATGTTTAAAAGTAAATCATCAAGAATTATTCATGTGTCAAGCTTTGTTTTTTTTTTAAACCAGCAAAAACTTGGTTTCCAACTTAAAATTTTAGTTTGGGTTACGGCAAAAACTTTCTTCGGGTTACGGCAGCCCAAATACGGCTGCAATTGCAACCCGCTGCAGATTTTACAGCGCTCGCGCGTCCCCAAAGAATTAGACGCGTGAGAAGTGCGGCTGGCCGCCGTCCGGCTGCGGCGGACAGATCAGCCGGGGGTTCTGCTGCCGGCAAAAGTCTATTGACATTTTGGCTGTAACATTTCCGGTTAGCAAGGATAACCGCGACTGTCATTCAGGTCACTGACACTGTCTGTGTGGACGATATCTTGCGGAGCTTATTGTGGTGATCCGTGCGCTTGTCTGTAAGGCATTGGATGTATAATGATGAAGCCACACTATACGATCCTACGCTCAGCATATGACCGAACATTCATCCAGCTTCCAGGTCGTGTCGTATCTGTTTCTCTCGACGTCTGTGCTGGACGTCCACTCTTAAAATGAACTGTGCATTTTCATAGGGTAGACTCGGCATAAAATACTCTTTGAATAATCTCACTAGATAATATAATATACTGTACAGTTTGTTGGTTGGTCTCTTCGTCTCGATCTGGAGTATTAGATATGAAAAAAATTCATTGCTGAAAACCAAGAGTGCCCTTAGTTTGCAAAACTTATGAAAGCTACGGTTTGATGACGACCCAATTAAGTACTTTTAAGGGGTAGCATGTATTCAGTAGCTTATAGTTCTTTTCCGCTGGGAGTAATTTTTTCATTGGATTTCTCGAATGCGTCAATTGACCTGAAGCTGAACAATCGAACTGAGAAGCAGTTGCTTGGAACGGAACCACGAAGAAGAGAAAGAAACACTAGAGCGCCTCATGGCGTAAGACCATCACCCGGGGGAAACGGAGGCATAAAGCTAGTGAATGTAATAATAGCCAGCTCTTCAATAATAAAGTAGGATGAAAATAAAACGCCTTGTGGCTCTAGACGATCTGCTGCGGTGGAGGCAAATTCGCCGCCGTGGAGAAAATTTTACGCCGTCAATTTTTATGGCCAGCTAGGTCTAGTTTTTTTGGCATGGGTCACATCTAGGTCAACGAACCAAACTCCCTACAAAAAAATATGAAGATTGCTCAACTCATTCGCCCACTTGTTGGGTGGACAGACAAATATATATACAAATATATATATTTTCTTGAGATGGCATCAATGTAGGTTTCAATTAGAAGCAGTTAAGGAAATTTTGGTACTCACGACGCGCGTTTCGCTGTTCGCCAGCTCAGCAGGTGGGAGGGTCAAAGTTGATAAATTTAGTTCTTGATATCTTGCGAAATTTAGAGAGGCTACCATAGGAAGGTGTAACTATGATGCCGGCTGTTCCAAAAGTATAAATGAAATTTCCAATCAAGCAAATGTTTCGTAAATTTTCAACTAAAGTCCGCTGCGTAGACTCCAATTACTGCACGTTGCAGACACACAGATGTAACGAGGGCGACAGTCTACAACCTGTCGTTGGTAAAAGGCTGGCACATCAGCACGGTAGACTTCTTAGTAAATTGTATTTGTATTATACATATATACAAATATATGAATACTTAAATCTTCAACGAAAACATTATCGCCTTTGTCACTTTGTTCGCGGGCGATAAACAGGTTTCGTGGCAGTAATTACCAATATTCTACCGGCAGTTAATAACTGCCCGGGCCACTATAGTCAGACCAGCCTAAGCAGTCCTTTAGGAGCTGGGCTGAATTGAACGCAGCGGCGATCTAATCTTTTAACTAATGCATTTTGAGTTTTGAATACGAATTTAATTTTACCGATTGAGACAAGTTATACCACGAGCTTAAGTGAGATTTGGTAAAGTTTCTTTGTGTTTTTAGCCACGACCAACGGACTCCTTACGCTGGTTTGACTATAGTAAATATTAAGCCAAAACTATGCTCGTGAAAAACTAGTGAATTCGGCTATCAATAAAGATAGTGTAGAATTTTTGTAGGCATCAGATCCTCATCCTATTTCACTTACGTGACCAATATTCCGTTATGTTTAGAACCAGTTTTGATTGAACGTTACTATGAGGCACTGATTGGTATATTTACCTTGTGTCTCACGCGTGGTCAAGGTACGGTACACTGCGTCAGTTCAACCGATGCAAAACAATCCTTCCGAATGTTGGAGTTCAGCTGTTCCTAGCTGAGTTCAAAGACGTTACTAAAAGAGAATAAATTTCCTAACTCTACTTGAAGGGGACACGAAATATATAGACACATAAATACATCTATGCAGTCTTTATAATTGTGTTTCTCTGACGACTGGCGATTATCAGCACAGTGGCTACGATACGACAGCAGCAGCGTGCAGTTCATCCAAAACGCGACCTTCCGTCGGGTTAGCGCTGGCAGAGTCACGTTGCAGACACTGTAGAGTTTTCAAATTTGTCTCACGCATGGCTTGCTCTGCAGTGCGTTTGGAACCACAAAAACAACTGATTGCGTGTCGCAGCCACAATCCCAGGGCAACGTGTGTTACACCCGCGTAACCCGCCTTTCAAAAGTTGTACCGCAATCACAACTGCTTTCATTTCGGGTTGTGGCTTGCGTTTGCCGAGATAAGCAGTGGGCTGTCTGATCAGTGACTGCGACATGGATTTGTTATGTTGATTTTTGCGTTACGGTATTCCGTGGAGATCTCACCGATACTGATTTATTAAAAAGTAGCTGCATAAAAGCAATTTAGTATTTAGTCATGTGTAGCTTCATGCTAAGAAATGAGGCAGGCTCCGTTGATTGTCTCGAAGAGTGCGAATTAAGCTAAGCGCATTAGCTTTAACTTACTCCCTTTTTCATGCTAAGGAATGAGGCAGGCTCCGTTGATTGTCTCGAAGAGGGCGAATTAAGCTAAGCGCATTAGCTTTAACTTACTCCCTTTAACGACACGCGATCACTTTTACATTCTAGATCGAGTTTTGGGTGTTTAACCCAAATTGATTGACTTTGAGACCGGTCAAAACTTGTGTCTTGCTCATCAAAGTAGAGTTAGGTACTGATCGCCTCTGGTGTCTACTGTTGCAACTCAATCCAGAGCGGTGAAGCGGAAGCTCCTGTATGCATTTCCGGATAGGTTGAAGCTAGTGAGCTCAGCTTAACTTGCTCTCGATATGGCAATCGATGGCGCCATAGAGTTTGCGTAACCTCAGAAATCTCCAAAACTTTCTGTTACCCCAGAATGGGGCCTCGTACAACTCCGGCACTGGGGCTCCGTTGCTTGCTCCATCAAACTTTGATGGAGATTGTCAGTGAAAGTCTGTCCAAAGTATTATTCTCTTAGATTACTTCCTTCCCTACGTTGGGCTAAACTTGCACGTGTCCAATTTCATGAAAAGTACCATTGACCGAATCAAGTTAAAACAGGGGCGAAGTGTGAAGTATCTCTCATATAAGGGAACAATTTTCTTAGTTGACTTTTGAATTTTTTATTTTGATGACGCATTTTTTGTTGCATCCGTTCCAGTATTATAGTTTCGAGCAACTTTGTTACTTACTGCTACTCTTTACACAGCGTACAGTGAGATTTTAATGTGCTGTGGAGTAATTATTTCAAGCAGACATTCGCTCGTACCGTCGTCCCCTCCAGACATGATTTTAGAGCAGTCATCTCCTTGGCTTTGCTGCGCAATAGGAATATTGTTGGCCTTATTCCGCTCGGCCTCGAGTGATGCACTTTTTTTTAGTTTTAGTCGACTAACTAAAAAATGAGTCTGCAATATACCGCCACATGATTGGTTGAAAGGCTCCAGTGAAATGCCACTCCTACCCTGCCGACCAATCAGGAGCCAGCGTTCTCTCCACACCCCCAGACGTCGCCAAAGAAAAAAAAAACACTTTGGTGTCCTCAGGGTGTTAATAAAACTGAAGGTTGCGCCAGGCAATCAACGTCAGCAGTTGCCACACTGCGGCTTGTCATTTCCAGGGCCCGGCCTGGAGGCTGTCAAGAGAAAGCGTTCATTTCGCGACATGTTCGGCATTTTTCCATTAACACTTTAAGTAGGACTTTGCATTCTGGCTAATCACAGACTGACGCATGAAAAATTGCTCAGAAACGAGGCTACCATAAAGATATTTCGCTGTGATAGCGCTTAGTTCGCGACATATAGGCGTTTTTTTCATGAACACTTAAGGTAGGACTTTGTACACTTGCTACTGTTACAAATTCATCCGTGGCAAACGGCTCCGAAACGAAGTTGTCTTGGAAATCTTATGCTTCGAGTTCTTTCAAAGCAAGACGGACACATTTAGCAGCTTACACTGTCGTGTGTCCTATTCTTCCTTACATAATACATATGGTTTCGATTAGATATTGGCCACTGGACGAACTATGCATGAGGCCCCTTTCTCAGACAGGAGAAGAAGCTTAGGCTTCAATTTCCGCGGCTACTTACTATCTATATCTGGTAATCAAATAAGCTGAAGCTCCGACTCTGCCTCCACTATATATACAGTATCGTATAGAGAACTAGATGTAGAGCTAGCACACACTGAGCTATTATGGAGCTAATCTTAAGATATCAATCAACTGCGCAGAGATAATCCAGTCCGATTTGGTTTAACTTCTCTTGAATTACAACTCTGAACGTTCGATTCACTACTTTAGATCAAGCTTCATTCGTTAATTTTACACCTAATACTATTGAGATAATCGAATATTCCAGTTTGCACAGCAGGAATAAGCTTTATTTTCGTTCAGTATCTATGGTGCTGGACGGCACCTGGTGGTCGCTCCGCTGCCCCTGTGCATTGAATTACAGTAACGTAAATTGTGTCCTATTTTCCCTATGACGTACTTCGGTACGGGCTAGGTTCACTGTAAAAACTATGTTAAATTGAGCAGTCTGTGAATTTTTATCATCCCTGCAATCCTAGCCTTGAGTTAGTACAGGATGGCCTTTGAAAGACTGAAAAATTTAAAATAAACTGACTTTACGAGCACAAGATATTTCTCGTTTTATTTTATTTGCTTTGGATATTACCAAACGATTATTTTCAGGCTTGTGTATAAAATAATACTTCCTCTTTCAAATTTACTTCCGTACAAATTACAACATTCCGAGACATTTCTGTTTTTCGGCGGCTATCTACTTCATAAACGCTAATTCAAACAATGTTATTCGTACGAGAGATGAACGTTTCATTTTTTTTTTGAGTTAATGCTGTTATAAACAATAATTTCTTCCATGTATGACTTTAGCACGGGCTTGACATGCAACGATATCAACGTATGTATACTGTAGAAATAATTACGTTGCTGCATGTAATCGTGTACACCGTAGAGTTATTTACGAGCTTTTTAATCTACCTGCTTATCAGTTACGGCGATAACGCTGATAGAGTTTCAAGAATTAATTCGTGATGTCATATGCCACGGACGGCATCACTCATTATTATACATGCAGGGGTAAGGTTAATTCCACGCGATTATTTTAGTCCTGTTTTTCGCAATAGTTAGATTCTTCACAATCATTTGCTGGCGACTCTCGTGCTGGTGAAGAACGTGGTGCCTGACGTAGTTGTGCTACCACCTGATCTTGTGTCATTGAGTGGTAGTTTGTCATTTGAACGAAAATGAGTTGTTCGTACATCGAATTAAGACTCCGCTCGCCTGAAAAGAATCAGGAAGATGAAGACAGAGAAGAAGATAAACCTACTGAACGGTTTATCTGGCATAAAATGGTAAGATAGATGTTAACGCTTTACCGTATAGAGTAAAGCTTTACTTTTCATGATAATATCATTATTAGTACAATCTAGAAAAAATGAACGATGTTGTTCATAAGTCTAAAAAGAATTGCATAACAAATACATCTAGCTCGATCAACTTAAAAATTTTAAGGAAAAGTGTTCAAGCGCTTATGAATTACTTGCGGTAACAAAAATTCATCTGTTTTTGTCGCCACGCACCTCGTCGTACATATTACAAAGGAAAAAAATAAAAAAATTGGCGTTTTGTACTAAATATCTCAGGCTATTTTCATTTGAACTTACAACGTAGAAACTGATCGCACTCGTTATCATGATAGCTATAAGAGGAAATGAACGACTCCACCATCAGCTTTTTCAGCATTTCGAAAAATATATGATATGATAGCGGGGTATTTTGTTGAACAAACTTCTACCATTAACAATATCAGACAAATTTTGCTGACCACCAAAATGTGAGCAATAAAATTGTCACGTGATTGTTCAATTCAACGGCTTTACCTAGCCTGGTGTAGGTATGGACCGAGCTTAAAATTGTTAAACATTTCTTTCGCCATAACAGTTCATTGTTCATTATTATCTTGTTGTTTATTCATTTAAATGAAATTGTTAGAACACACAAATGAACCAAAATTTTATCATGTTCAGGCAGCCCAGTTTCTCATTTACCACTTATCATTTTTAATTATTTATATTTTGTCGGTTTTATCTAAGTATGTGAACCAATTATAAGTGATTTGCCCTCCCCGTTTCTCAATAATAAGAATCAAGATCAGTTATATTTTTGTTTCCTCGATTACGGTGAATTGTCACCTATGTTTTAGCTAGATTAAAAAAAAGTGAATCGCTCAATATCAGGCCATTACAGTTTTACCTTGCCCAGTTTCCAAGATATCAAGATTAAAATGCAAATATAATTCCTCAAACTGGCTAATGCTCGACAATGAATTGTTTTTTTTTTAGTTTTTTGAATAATGTTCGCAGAACACGCAGGTCCAATTTTGACAGCTTTACCTGGCCTGATTTCTGAGATTATAGATGTAGATGTAAGTAATTTATTATTTCCTCGAAACGGTAACGCTCGCCACTTTTTTGTTCCTTGTACAAAAGAACGGTTGCCGCTCTGCCCCCTTAAACCTGTCTTGCCAGAACTCCCTGCTGTAGTGCGGTAACCCCAACGAAAATTACCTTGGTTCTGTTCGCCCTGGGCAATTTTTGTGGCTAGCACTGTGTATTTTTTATGCCGGGTTGCCTTGCTCGGAACTTTTTTGTTGTTGTTGTCGATGGTGTCTCTGCGAAAGATACAGCTGCTACAATGCTTGACGAGAGTGTATTAATTACTCGTTGTGAAAACTTTGCTGAAAATATTGTATCTATAGCCAGTCCAGTTTCTTCATCAATTTTCATTCTTTTTGAAATAAGTTCCTTGACGACCAGTAAAAGTTTATTCTACACCAGCATGAAGCAATAGCTGCACAAGTTTAGTTTGGTGGAAAACGGTGGCACTGGTAATTATTTTAAACCTAATTGTATGAAACAATTAGGTCATAAGAATAGATGACTTTTGCACCCCCATTACCCGAAACAAGCTCTTCGACTCAAGATACCACAGACGACGTCCCACGGGCTTAGAACTCTGAAATTTTGCACTGAGTACTAAATGCTGGCAGCAAGTTCGTCTTCGTGCCTCGCAGCTGTAGAATCTCCTAGAGTGAAATAATTTTTTCACTCTTAGAGATTCTCAAATAAATGGAGCCAGACGAGCTTGGAAAGTTGGAGGAGGAGCAGCGTGCGGGCCTCTAATGAAGAGGGAGCCTCGGGCAAGCAGACCGAGAAACGGCCGCTTCGTGGAGGCAAAAAACCTAAAGATCTGTGTTGTAATGACCGGTGGTGGCCGATGCGCTCTGCTCCGAATGAGCGTCAAGTTCTGCACTGTTATGCCCTACCAATATGTAATCGGACCCTGTTTGTGTTAATGCTACGTACAATGCGTGCTCGGCCCACTTCTCTTCATAATCTACATCAATAAGATCGATGTTAACATCCGCTGTAAAATTGGTAAATTTGCAGATGACACTAAACTTTGTGATGGTTATTCCAAGGTCACGTTGTGGGTGACAGCTGCCAATTTCAGAGGTCGGCATCTCCGATTATGTTCCGATGTTACGATGGCTATCGCTATCGTTTGGCATCAGAGCCAAAAATCGCCAATTTTCATTGGCGATGAACTACGATGAAATAACCATCGGTGATGGCCATCGTAGGGCGTCACAATCGGCGATGGACCATCGCGTTAACACAGTTTAAAAATGCAAACGTCTCAGACCACAAACATCGAATAAAAGCAGCATCTCTTATAACCTCGGTAGTTCGGTCTGTGTGCGATTTTCAAACCAGTAATGCTATTCCTAACTGATAAAAGGCCTGGGACGAGTGCAACTGTGGTTCACTTTAGCTAATATTAATGTTTTTCAAGTATTTTCGCAAAAACTTCCCGAATAAATCATTTGTTAGCTTTGTTTATCTAAACGCTCTATTTGCAGTGAAATTTACTTCGCACCTCTGGCAACAATTAATTGCTGTACGGTCCAGGCTTACCAAACCTGGTACTATAGTACTAGATCTGGTACTTTTTCATGCTGGAGTACATTTGGTACGCCGCTATAGATATCTTGTACTTTTTCTCGCGGTCTTTTGCAGAAAAATTAATAATATATAAAGTAAGCATTGTCATATACAACAATTTTTAAATCATTCTGTTGTAGATTAGACATTGCCATATGGTAGTCATAAGCTCATGTTCCACGATCGTATCGAGTACCTAAGTTCAAACTACGCAACCAACCCGTGCTACCGTCATAGCTTCTTGCTGATTGGCGCTGAGTGTGAAGCAGTTTGATCCTCGTTGTGGACTCGTATGAAACTGCTTCGAAACAACAGAGCCAGGCAATGCTGCCAGTGTAAGCCGAGGTTAACACAGTAAAACACACTCCAGTTAACTCGTTGACAATGCAGCGTTCGGTTGTGGTGATATTGTAGTGAATGTATCACAGAAAATCAACTAGAAGCTCTTGATACAGAAAGGAGAGAACTTGGTCTCCAACCGACTGTTGCCGTAACAGATGCTACCACGCCAGAAAAATTTTGGTGTGAAGCCCCATGGTAAAATATGCATGCGAAGCTCAATACTCTATTCTTTCAAACTTTATGTGATAGCTCCTCTCGCTACCACATTCATCGGCCGCCGCTGAGAGAAAATTTTCTGTCTTGAATAACAACAGAGTACGGAATAGGTGTAAAGTTCCTACGACTACAGTCAATGCCCTCCTCCACTCCAAAAGTCTCCTTCATGACGTGAATTGTACCTCTTATGTGCCTAGTAGCGAGCTGAGTGCCAAGCTTCAACAAGAATATTGGTTAGTATTCAATCATATCATACCCTTTGAATGAAGTTTATTTTATTGTTTCATTGTTTTAACCTATTTTAATGGCATAATGTAAGAAATAGAAATCTGGTGCTTTTTTGTTAAAATCTGGTACTTTTGTATTGCCAAATCTGGTACTTTCGTCAAAATACGTTCGGCATTGAATCGGCAACCTGGTTTGGAGAGTGCTACCTCCTGCAGCTTCATTCGAACTCCGATGGTGTTTTTCAAAATTTGCTCGATGTTTTAGGCTGCAAATGAAACTGATTTCACACAACAATCATTTGATTTCACTGAGCAGTGTGGCGTGTCCTAACTTTCACTGCTTGCTTGGAAATATTAGAAAACTTCAGTGCACAGCTTCTATAGGAGCGACTCAGTACACGGGAGGAGCGAAGCAAGCCGTTACACTGATATTATCACACATCATATGGCTGACATAGAATAGCTGAAAACAAAACATCTTCTCACATTTTGCACTGCATACCGGAAAAAATTGTTCCCGAATCTTAACTGTCTATTCGATGAACTTTCTCATGGAAGTTTTTGAATTTTTGTGTAAACACAGCTTCAAAAGTACGGTATACGGCGCTCCATTCCCAACAAATGTCAGCTGCCCGACATTCATTTGCAGCCTTCGTCAGCCTTCGTCGATGTCAGCAAACGGTCTCTGTATTCAAATTGATTGTTATTCATTATCTCAATGTTCTCTGATGTATAATGCCTAGTAAGAGTTCAAAAGCAATGGAACATGTCTGTTGAGCAGACACCTCCACAACAAAAGCGGTCAGCTGATTCCTCAGTGTTTTAATTTCGCGTTCCAATTTCTCATGTAACAAGCGCTGTGATTGTTCGATGTCCGACAAAAGAGGAGTGTAAGCATTTCGACTCAGAAGAACCTAAATAGAGGATAAGTGCCTTGGAATTTCCACTGGAAATGTGGACGATCCGGGGCTGGGTCCCACCTACCGCACGTATATATATATCATAGATATCTCAATCTTATTGTACAGAGCATCAGCTATACACGAGATTGTAAACAATATTACTTTTACGAAGTTTTTTGTTCGGCTTAGTGCTTGAGGGTTAGCGTTTTTGAGTGCATACAGGCTTAACTTCAGATCTCCAAAAATGTAAGACCACCTGGCGTACCATTCTTTACTAGCTTTACCTTGTCGTTTGTCTTTAGGTGCACCCAAGGGTCCCGAGTGCCTTTTCCGCAAAGGGTTGTTGCAGCTTGCCGCTGTTCCTGCTGACGAGGTTAGTTTTATAAAGTTAGGTAGGCTCTCAATACTTCCTCTTCTGCTTCGGGAGGTGGGCTGCCGATCGAGGTGGCCGACCTATTCCTGCTAGACTCCTACCTTCACTGACCACCCTGAGACCTCCCAGCAGAAAAGCCTAGACTAACAAAACTAAATAATTAGATAAAGTAAAAAAGAATAGAAATATTGATAATTTAAAACGCGCCCTAGTTACGTAACAGCCTGTCTTAAACCACAGGTGTGGTTCGGCACAATATAGACACTGTGTCCCTGATGCCCTAGCAAAATTCTGTACTATTACTACTAGCGTTTTATAAAATATAGATTGTGTCGGATAATAGCGTCATTTTATGCCTGTGTACAAATAATATATGATTGGTCTTACGTCACGAGGTGTTTTAGTTTATAATTGTGTCAAACCTTTAGCTATGCACTGTAGGTATTGCCGTACGGTAACGGTTCATTAACCCTTTGCCTCCTGACGGCATCATCAGATGCCAGTCTCTATTTTTCCCTATAAAAAAAGCTATGCATCATGTAAATTACCCAAGACACTGACGGCATCTGTAGTAGCCGATGCAAAAAAATACTGCTTTTTTTGCAAGTAAAACTAAATTTTTTTTCCCAAATATGTGTTTAACTAACCTATTTTTCATAAATTTAACAAAAAAAAAAAAAGTGAAAAAAAACGTTATCTGAATTTCAGAAGGCAAAGGGTTAACTGATTCCATTACTTTGTCTCAGGAATACATTGATCCCCTGAACACGAACTTATAAGTATAGCAATCAGAAAAGAGTAGTTTTTGAGATATTGATTTACTAAGCTTAGCATTATTTCTTTAGTGGTAGTCAGTACTCACGAGGTAAATCTTGAAAGGAAACTCGCTTACGCAAATCAAACTATTCAACTAGAGCACTATGGGAGCGCATACCTCCGCCAAGCAAGGCAACGGTAGCAAAAATTCAAATTGGCTCTGAAACCATGATCTTTTTTGCATCAACTCCTAATCTAAACATTTGTGCCTTTTGATAGTAATATATAACAGCTTGTGTATTTTTTTGAAGACCCGTTCATAACTTTTTGAGTTATTGTGCTAACAAGAATAAAATTAAAAACAGTGACAAACGAACGAACAAACGGATCATTACCAAAATTTATTCAGCTACTCTTTGTTATATACCTAACAGTTCAGGTTAATTCATAAAAATTTATTCGTAACCTTTTTGAGTTATGGCATTGCAAAAAAATGAGGCAGACAAACAAGCAAACGGATGGACATATCTTCAACAAAAGTTAATCATCCGTTCCTCCTAACATACCTAACAATCCCTGTAAATTTCGTCGAAATCTGTGTACAACTTTTTGAGTTATCTTGGTGACAGACAGACAAAGAGACAAACAATCCGTTGGTAACTTTTTGTGCTATGGTACCGAGAAAAAAGAAGCAGGCAAGCAAGCAAATAAGCATTGAACGGATCTTCACGAAAAATTCATTATTTGTTCTTTCTAGCATGCCTAACAAGCCCTGCATCTCGTAAGTATCCGTCCATAACTTACTGGGTTATCTTGGTGACATGCAGACGAAAAGGCAAACGGAGAGCCAAACAAACAAACAAACAAACAAACAAACAAACTTGATAAAAATATATTTTTCTTGGCAAAGATAATGAGGAATAAATACTTTGAATAGGACCACCGCCAACAAAACACCGCTTTCTTCTGTATGCAACTGCATAACCTAGGCCTTAAAAAAAAGGATGCAAAGATCCTAAAATTCGATCTCTGAGCATGTTTTTCCCCCCGATCCATCGAAAAAAATAATCCTGCGACCAAATTTCAAGCCCGTAAAACTCTTCGTTTTTATTTTTCAAAAATCGGATAAAAGCACCGGCACTTGATCACAAGGAGGTCGTGTATGAATTTTACGTGTCAAGAGTTAGGCTGTCAAATCCGCTGTGCATGCAGGCCCCACATGTGTGCTTGAGAGGTGGTGCCAGCATCACTGCTGAGCAGCATCCAGTATTGTCAGCATCACTGCTGAGCAGCATACAGTATTGTCAGCATCACTACTGAGCAGCCTACAGTATTGTCAGCAGCACTGCTGAGCAGCATACAGTATTGTCAGCATCACTACTGAGCAGCCTACAGTATTGTCAGCATGACTGCTGAGCAGCATGCAGTATTGCCAGCATCACTACTGAGCAGCCTACAGTATTGTCAGCATGACTGCTGAGCAGCATGCAGTATTGCCAGCATCACTGCTGGGCAGCGTGCAGTATTGCCAGCATCACTGCTGGGCAGCGTGCAGTATTCACATGCACTCTCATGATGAGCACCAAAAAGTACCTCCCCAGTTGCAACTTTCTCCTCTTAATGGTCTGTGCTGCATATTTGCCAAGACACCACGTAATCAGAAATCAACGAAGCCTTCTCTACCAGAGAGGATCTGCCAGCAAGTGACGTCAAATACAATGAGCTCTCAAATTTTCTCAAATTCTACGAATAGCTCGGCCCCGCCCCTCCAGCAGCACGCAGCCAGTGCGTTATTGTCAACAGTTCCAACGGCAAGCAACTACTACTAGTCATCAGTGTCTCGAGCAGTCATTCTCTAACCTCCATCGAGTTAGGACCCAGGAAGAGCGTTGCTTGTGAGCTTTTGTTTGAATATGTTACCTTTATGTAAGGTTTTCAACTTTCCTTCACATTAGCTTTATTTGTTTCAGTTTTTATTTAGCTTGATGATGGCATTCTTCGATTGCCGAAACATCGCCTTTTATTTAGCCTGTTTGTACTTCTACTCCAGAACTCTCTTCAATAAAATCAGCAATGACCAAAAACTGGTTGATGGAACTTCGGAGACAGAGCCTAAGCGTTTTGTTGAAGTGAGTGCTGATTTAAATTTAATACTTATTTCATTTTTTCGCTGTAAAACAGAATTTCCATACACCAAAGTTAATTAGGTGGTCTTTTTTGACGCTGATTGTATCTGCACATAGTACGAATTACTTCCACAAATGACGGGATTTTCAGTTACTTTAGATTGGGCCTTTCGTTAATAACCGTGAATCCAGGTATCATATATAATCCTTTTTCTGGTGAGGGTATCTCTAGGTACCATACTTATTTGGTCTTTCGTTAGTAGAGGTGTCTTTAGGTACCGTAGTACAGTAGAATTAGTTAGCCCTTTCGACAGTGAGGATATCGCCAAACACCATAACTTATTTAGTCCTTTTTCGCTGGTTGGGATCGCCAGATACTATTTGTGCTTCCTTTCGCTCGAGAAGGTGCGGCCAGATGGTATAAACTATATTTTCTACCACTTACGGTGTTATCATAGACGAAAAAAATGCGCGTATTGCACGCATCCTTTCTAATGTTCAGTGTTTTTATTTTACTTGTTATTTTTTTTCAGGAGCGGCGCTCGAAGTTGCACTTCAATTTATTGCAACCACAAGTGAATTTAGTGCGCTTCGTTTGCAACAGATACTGTCAGGTTGCCTTTCCTAGCTTCATATGAAATTTTTAACTAAGCGTTTAACAGTTACAGACTAAGATTTAAGGCTATGTTGCACCTCAGGCTGCTGTAAGCTCTAGCCTGATGGGTAGATCACCCATATGAATTGGAAAATGAGCTTCTCATGATGATTATTGCAATAAGTTGCTTCATTGTATTAGCGTTAAGTTATGAAAATTTGAAGTTCACAACAGCTGGAGACATAGATCTATATGTCTCTTGCTTCCTTTCAGGTCCCTTTCTTTTATCTCTCACGGCTGATGTTGTCTTTAGGTAGGTACCATAAATTACTTCTTTCACGTAGAACGTTGTCTTTCAGTGCCATAAATTGCTTCTTTCATTGCTAATATTGTCTTTAGGTATTATAAATTGTCAAAAATTACAGTTATCATTGTACATTGACGCTCATACTGTCCTGATACCTGTGGTATTATTTCTGCCCTGCAGGGGCTCTGCTGAAAGTGTCAAAGTAATCTGTGATTTATTAATCGAAACAAACGAGCAAGGCCATTACCTCGTCCGCAATAAAATACCGTTGTCGTTACTCTGGTGAGATTAAGCTAGAGAATAACATGCCTTGTGGCTAGCTTTGAAACAAAGAGAATAATACACACCCACAAAAAAAGTAAAAAATTTCTGAAATTCCCTGCTGTGTACGGGATGGCATTTATGTTGAATGCCGTAAAGAGATGACAATCTAAAATCCAGCATGTATTGACCTCGCAGAAAGTAAAGAGGGTGGCAATAGCAAGAATTGCTGCAGACAATAGTATTCTGTCCTGTGTTTTCACTTTACCGCGTTCGAATCCGTCTCTGTGTTTACGTAAGCGCAACTGTGTGTCTACTAAAAGTTTTCAATAAAATGTTAGTCGTCATATCCGCTGGCATAGCAAGGCCTGCAGGTATAGTTTCCAGTGATGGGCAGTATTTAAATACAATTGTATTTAAGTACATTTTGTTTTTTGAAAATGTATTTACAAATACTTTCAAAAACGTGTAATTAAATACTGTATTTACCTACATTTTCGAGTATTTAAATACAATGCATTTAAAAATTTTTAAATACATTTTTAAATGCATTTGGTATTACTTTATCTGATTTTGCTGTGCGTCCTGCCGTGAATGCTTTTCACCTTGCTTCTAAATTTCCGTATTTGTACGAATACCTGCACCTCTTGTAATCTATTAATAACTTGCAGTTACAATAGGTAGAGTTCCTAATAAATAACTAAAGCACTCTGAGAGCCCATACCTCCGCCAAACGAGGTAACGGTAGCAAAAAATTCAAATTAGCTCTGAAACCATATTTTTGTTTGTATAACTCCAAAATCTAATTATTTGTGTCTTTGACTGTAATAACAGCTTGTGCAATTTTCTTGAAGATCCGTTCAAACCTTTTTGAGTTATACTGCTAACAAACGTTATGACAAACATGAGTCAATCATGCAAACGTACAAACCGATC
>LQNS02000138.1:10643359-10665803 GCA_001587735.2 Parhyale hawaiensis
GCAGCACGAGTCGCTCTCCCAAAAACCTTGAGGGCAGGGAGAGAAGAATACAACCAATGCCTCTCATTATTGTACACCTTATAAAACATGCATAGCTCTGCTACTCTCCTCCTGTGGGACCGGTTATACTACAGGGCTTGCAAAGCTCGCTCCCTATGACAAAATAGGTATAGTAAGTCATCTTAATTTTGTATGAAACTTTCTGAAGATCAAGAAACTTATTTTCAGTTACTCTTGTGCGTAACGTGACTTCATCTCTCCATTGCTGTTGTTTCAAACGATGATGACTTTTTCCGTTATTTGCAACCCGTCCTTTTCTCGACCCTAGTTCGTCCATGGTAGCACAGCATTTTCCAATAAATAGGACTATCAAAAATCTATCTTCAAGTAGTCATTTGCTCATTTGATGTAATTTTGTTCATTAACAGACATCGGAAAAAGCCGTGAAACAGGTTTTTACTTTCTTGGACCTGCTTCAGGAGGCGACACCAGGTAGATTTCGAAATGTCATATCTTCCCGACCATAACATTTAAATACTCTTCCATTAGCTAACACGAGTTCATCACAACGTTTCTTGTTATTGGTGAAGTGGTAAGCCTAGACTAACCGTCGAAGTACTTTTGCCAGTCCTCGCAGCACATACTCCCTCAAATTTCATTAAAGTTCGGTTATCTCTCTTCAGAATCTTTGATATTTACGAGCTCTGAGACTGTTGTCGTTTTCTAACTTGATGCTGATATCTTTGACCCTCAGGTCTCTTATTAATGCTTTTATTTGATACTTGCCTAATAATTAAGGAAGGTAAAGTTCTTACTGCATCACTGAAATGGCCGCTGTTTGGTAGAGGCACTGGCAGATGTTGCAGTCATGCCAGGGATAAATTTCAAACTTGAACAAATGTACAATTAGCTATTTCGAAAAGACAACAGTCTAATAATTTGACTGGCAGTGTAGCCCACCAAATTCTTAATATACTGAAAGATTCGAGTATGTACTTTGTAATGTTTCTTTCCACCAGTTACAGATTTATATATATACCATAATAGAACTGTATGTATAGCATGATACTACCGGCCACTTTGTCTCAGTTGCATGTCGCCCTTTCTGATTCATGAAAATGATTATTGGTACTGAATTTGTATTGTTATTTCAGCCTACCTATTGATGGGATCAGCGACGAACGTCTGGATGCTGTATATTGGCCGCGCCATCGCCGGCCTCTGTGTTGGTTTCTTGACACTCACCCTGCCTGTATACCTCAGCGAGTCCATCCAGTCCCAGATCCGGGGAGCCCTCAACCTCCTGCCCACCACCCTCGGCAACGGCGGTGAGAATTTCGGGGTTCCGACGAATGTACACTTCTGCCAAGATGTACCCATGCAGATTCTGTCACTTCGTCATACCTGACGCTAGGAAAATAAGGATCAAAGGCGCTTTTGCCCCTTCAAACGCTGTATGATTACTTCTGCCTTCGAGGTCATGTTTTCGACTGTTGCGTCTGTTATTCCATTTGTCTGTCGGTTAGCAACATTACTCGGAAGGTAATGGGCCTCCGCGTTATCAGGCCGCCCCCATTGTCCGGCCACCGGACGCCGCTTTGTTTGTATGAGCTGGCTTTGGGTTTGGGGCTCTGGGTAGCTCAGAGTTGGAGGAAATGCCACTCTAAAGGCGGATGAGACCTTTTTGGTCCAAAGGCATCCCTGAGAGGAGATGAACAGGCTGGTGCCTTAGCTGGGTACTCAGTCTTCCGCAGTCTGCTCCTCTCTTCCTTGCCTCGGGTAGTACCACCTGATACCCTTTTCCTTTCCTTTCTCTTCTTCCTATTTTCGGCCAAAGCCCGTACTGGTGATGGCAGGGTCTGGGCCGCGTTGATTGCTGGCCGCTTTCGTTGGCCGTACGGGCCGGTATTAACGTTCGTCTTGATGGCTCTGTCTTTGCTGGTGCGGGTATTGGCAGCTTTAAACGATCTGTACACAGAGCTATTCTGTGATCTCGGATCTTCTTTTTTTTCATTCTTTTGTTTTCTTCACCCGCTGGCCTGGTTGCCTGGGGGTTTGTTAACTTCATGGAGTTTCTCCGTTCCTACGTCGCCAGTCTGGTGTGATTTAATAATAATAATAATTATTCTTAGGAATAGTATGAGCAATATATTGTTATCTTTTGGTGCTGATCCGTCGGCACATTTGTCTCTTTGTTTGTCTTTTGTCTGTCTTTTAGCACTGCGTTGCTTGGCGTAGGTCTGCGCTCTCGGAGTTAAGCGCTAGTTCAGTGGTTCTGAACCTTTTTGTGTGCCTGGCACCCATTGAGAAATTTCAATACATACCTATGTATGTTCTCCCACCTCCTGCAAAATTAATATCTCGTGAGATGATGACGACAGATGAAATATATGTTAATTCATGTACAACCTACTCAAGTTAAATTCTAAGTGACAGCGAAATAAAACAAGACTTCGCACCTCCCGAAAAGGTCATTTCACGCCCAAAGGGGGTGCGAGCGCCCCTGGTTGGGAGCCCCTGCTCCAGTTGGACACGCGAATGAGACTAAGTTGTCAAATTGAAGAGAAAAATCAAAACTCGAGCTGTCTTTACTGCCCTCTGGCCCATAGCTGCACACCCACTACACCCTTAACTTCAATCGGCGTGTTTGTGAAACTGTGCCTTGCTCTATTAAATACTAAAGAGTTGGAACTGCGATATCACAGTCTGGTTATGACGCTTGGTAGATATCTCGTATCCTTTACAGCGCGTCCAGAATGAAGAGCGATTGGAGACAAGGGAATTAGAGTTGTTTTAACTTGTTTAAAAGTTCGACCCTAAACGTTCTCTTCGCTCTCTTTCCATCGAGTTTCTGATCTGTTTACTCTTGAGATTGACGAACTTAATGTCAGTAACCATCCTGTAGGGGTCTAGGACAAATATTCCCGTGAACAATTACCCTCCCTAGACAACAAACCCCGCGTAGAACTATCTTCTAGGGAAATTACCTCCATAGGAGAATTACCTTCATCACAAAATTACCCCTCCATAGCCAACATTCCTTCCTTCGGAGACACAAAAGTTAAATATTGTAAGTGTCCAAAGCCGTTGCTGCAAATTTATTTTGTTGAAAAAAATAAAAATCGTCGTTCTACTACTGCGTTCAAGATATTTAACTTCTGCGGTTAAACTTTCAGATGTTCGATGTTAATATTTACGTGAGATCCTTCTTACGACTTCGTAAAAGATTGTTAAAATTATAACTCTCTCTGGCTTCTTCTGCAGCATTGTCCTATTTATGCTCATGAAAGCGAGAGCCTTTGATGACTTCTTGATTTCTAAAGCCGATAGGGCTAGGTGGCACTTTACAATTAGTCAATCTTAAGTCACAATGCTAGATTGGGTAGAATTGTGCAAGAGCTATAATTATTTTATACTTCCAGGAATCCTGGTGTGCTTCCTACTCGGAGCTTATGTCGACTGGTCGATGCTGGCGTACATCGGTACCGCGATACCTTCAGTCTTCCTCATCATGATGATATTTGTTCCTGAAACTCCCAGATGGTATGTCTTCAAAAGTGAGTATTGGTACCGGTAAACAGACTGTTTATAATATATCTACCTGAGACTCACACATGGTATACCTAGCTATGTTTCACAGGCAGTCTTCTTCAAGCGTGTTGCATTTGCACCTCTCTTCGGGCTGAGGTAAACCGGAAGATTTTTTGCCGTGACCCAAAGTGAGACTAGAAGTGACGTAAATTATGTCGGGAACTCCCAGCCCACTAACTACCAATTTCCCCCCATTGGACTGGATCTGGCATATAAAAAACAAATTGCGGGGAGAACCAAAATGTGGAGAAACCTTGCCCGGTATGGCTGGGCAACTCATAAAAGTGGTCCTGAGCAGAACTGCCGGGAAGGGAACTGTTTGTCGCGAACAAACACTTCCCCGGAAGACGGACTGACACACACACACCTACACGCCCATACAGACCTGAAGAACACTATAGTGACTATACATCCTCGTGGATATCCCGGGTTGTACTCAATGACGTTGCTCTGCATACGAACGGTTACCGATTACAACACGAGTTTTTAGATTGGTCCCACTGATCACGATGATATTTGCGGTCTAAACATCTAGATAGGTCCATAAAAATGAGCGCCGGTACCGGTATACCTGCAGTCTTACAAATTATGCTAATAGTGTCCATAAAAATGAGTATCAGTACCGTCTCCATAAAACTGAGTAACGGTACCGGTATACCTACAGTCTTACTCACTTCGATGACATTTGTGCCTGAGAATTCCAGATAGTGTAGCCTAACCTTCGAATACGTATCGAACAAGGCTATCACAAACGAGTAGGTGCAAGTCTTCTCAAAGAGTTCGAATATTATCCATGAAGTATTAAAACTGATTCTCAGCCTGCTTGTTCTTATAAGCTTAATTTTGTGGAGCTTCTGCCATGAGCATTGGCTTGCTTCTTTGAATCGAGTGGGAAGTGTTAATTTCAACCTAATTCTTCCTGAGACAGTAAACCTTGTTTTTTCCTTGTCTTATTTAAACACGTGAATATCCATTTTATTAAATTGACGACACCTACCACCGATCTACCACCCAATGTTATTTCGCTTCAGATTTTTCAGCTATTCGTCATTAATACTCTTGTAGGCTTCGCAACACTTTTTGAAGCGCCACTGAAGGGTCACACTGAGTTTTCTGAAAATTATCGTAGGCACAACACCGATGACCTACAAGGAACAAATCGTCATAGCTTAAAATAATTGAAATACGTGACGGATAAAAACGTACTTGAGATTTGGAACCAAGCGAAACACAATTTTTGAAATTACAGGTGAAAGAACTTTCTTTACCCGATGATGAAACGCTGTTGACCAAAACTGCCTTTATCTTCTCTGCCCAAATAAATGGAACAGATGAGTTTCCACATTAAGTGGACAGCTCCATCCAGATTCACCAACCTTTTTAGAATAGCCTTTGTTGGTGCTTCAGTGATGAGCGTTGATTTTACCGCGTTGGATTATATTCCAAGACTTAATCTGAAGAAATATTGAACAGTTGGTGAAGTAACAGATAACACTGGTCTGCAAAAAACAGTTAGTACTTCTACAAAGTTAATAACAACTACTTCCAGTGGGTGTTCTGCAGGAAGAATAATTTAATAATTGAAATATTTGGCCTGATAAATAACATCTTTATGATATGAAATCACAAAGCGGAGCTGACGAAGCAAATTATTTCTTCGACGCACTTCTGTGTTTTCCTAAACCTCCTTTAACTCTACTACGTCGACTCAAGACCTGAAGCTGCTTTAACCTTCAATTGGCCTATAATAATTTAGCAGGTCCTAAGAAGAGCACTTGATGAAGTATCTTCTCCGGGAGACCTGGGGCTAGTTGTGGCTTAAATAATCAATGTACAATGTTCCCATTTGTTATTAATATCAGTGCTATTCCAGCATAAAATACAAGTACACTTTAAGGGTTAATGCGTTAATGATTGTCCGAGGCCGGCATTTTGTATCCTGTAAAGTGCACTCAGCATTTCATTTCCTTGTAGAGTTGCACTGCCTTCGAAAGGAAAGAACTAAAATCTTTGGCTTCACTTGTAGTAAAGTCGGTTGTCTGGCAAAACATGAGTTTCTTTTTGTCTATGTTGAAAGGCAGTTAAGACGAGGATGACATAGAATAATGCTATCTAATAGCCTGTGATTGAATTAGCGTAGATAGAAGCCATTATTAATCTAAATATAGTTCTTTATGCTCGTGCTTGATTTGAACGTTTAAAATTACCATCAGATTCCCTGCAGCCAGGTCTAGGACACAGGTAATCACGTTTTTACGATTTTTACCCACATTATAATTTGTGGTATGGTATCATGACAGTTTTTATCTCTCCCGCTAACGCAGTGAGAGAGGTGATAATGTTTTTATTGAAGATTTAAGTTCATATATAAATTTGTATATTTCTCTGTCCTCACAATATGTGGTCGAAAGAGTTGAGCAATGTTCATAATTTACTGCAGGCAGTCTGGTGGGTTTCCCTCAATGTGACCCATACCAAAAACTAGGAATAGCTGGCCATAAAAAATGACGGCGAAGAAATTTGCTCCCCACCCAAAGACAGGTAGAAGGAGTTGATCAATGTTCATGATTTTTTGGAGGGAATCTGGTGGGCTGTCCTTGATGTGATCTATGCCAAAAAACTAGGATTAACTGCCCATAAAAAAATGACGCGGTGATGGTCTTACGCCACGAGGCGTTCTAGTTATTCTTGCATACGAAAGACCATAGCTGCTATATAAAGTTCATTGTTATTGCACTAATTATTTTTTCTTTAGTCGATGAAGCCTAACCTAAAGTAGCCAAGCGTCTAACCTCTCGGCATGTGATCAAGTGACTTGCCTCATTTTGTCATCAGAACTAGAACAAAAGTAGAAAGCAACTGATTCCTGCCGAAACGGTTAGTTTTAACTGATGAACGGACGAACCCAAAGACTGTCCTGAGTGCCTTCTCGAGGGCTGTCCTAAGTGCGTTCTCCGCAGGGGATGTTACAGCTGGTCGCAATTCCTGCTGAAAAGGTTAGTTTTATAAAGTTACGTAGGTTCTCTACCTATTTTTCCCCCTTTCTGTTCCGTGAGGTGGACTGTTGATCGAGATAGCTGATCTCGTACGCGGGGCACCTCCAGTCTCCCTCGTGTGGTAGGTCATGAAAGGGGCCGTCCACTCGAGTGTCTTTCTCAATTCTTAGCGCCTGTGCCAACTTATACTATATGGTGGAGGTGAGCCGATGTCGAGATAGGATATTCATAATTGCGCCTCATAGCCGACTAGCATCACTGTGCGGATCGCCCTTTGGCTGAAATAACACTTCACTTGATGAAAGCCGTCATATTATGAGATGTAAATACATAGTTTCAAATTTACATGTTTGCACTGTAGGTCATACTGTATAGTACCGCCATACCTATTGGATGAAATTGTATGTAATGGTATTTAGACAATCAGGTGAAATAGTGTTAAGCCATGTAGATCTTCCCTCGGGAAGCAATAACTGCATTTATTTTACTTCAATTGAACAAGCTGTAATATTAGCAGAAACATGATTATAATTTATTTTGCTTCTCGTGCGACGGTGATCTCTAAGTAGCACTATTGCGGAGCCAGTTCAGTTAACTCGTTTGGTATGTGATGGCACTGAGCCATGCAGATTAGGTTGCGAATTTATAGCTCTAATATTGCTAAGAAATGAATGTACACGAAATTTTTAATGTAAGTTGTAATATAATAATCCAAGAACACCTCCCGCCTGTGGAGACATAAATGTTAAATAAATAAATGATGATGATGACGACAGCTGGGGAGACAATAAAATCTACTCTCGGTATCCTTAGTTCTAAGTTTGACATTTGCTGCAGCGTCACAGGCCGGTCGTCAGCCTCGGTCCGCACTACGTCGTCGGTGGCAGTGATGCGACTAGCTCTCGTACGCGCGTGTGTTCATTCGAGGGCTTCTAATCTTCAAATTTAGCTTCAATTATATGTTTCTATTATGTGAAATTTTCAGTGTAAACTATTTGCTATGAAAGTATCTTCTAACATCTACTCCATTCCACAGACATTTCAGAAATCCTAACACCAACGCACTTCTATAAAATTCAGTGCTCTTCAAAGAAGACATTTCAGGCATTGCGAATCCAACGAGATACTCAAGTTTTACTAGGTTCCTAACTTGCCACAAACTTAAGCACAGATTACTTTAGTTCAGTGGAAAAAACAAATTTGATTTCTTTCTATTTCTATTGATAACGGTTTTTAGAAATAACCAATGTGAAGGCCTACCTTAAGAGAGGTAATTCCTGTAGCTTCGCCACTTTCTGTATTAATCGCTTTACGTTTTATTACAGACAGAGAAGAAGACGCCTACCGGTCCCTGTGTTGGCTGCGCGGGACCAACGCTGACGTTGCTACGGAACTGGAAGATATCGTTAAGAATTACGATTCGTGCGCTCAGCAAAAATCTTCAATCAAAGAAATCTTTACCTCAAAACATTATTGGAAGCCTTTTGCTATCGCTATGCTCTTCATGTTCTTCCAGCAATTGTCTGGCATCAACGCTGTCATTTTCTACTCAGTGTCTATCTTTGAGTCTGTGGGATCAACCCTGGATAGCAACTTGTGTAGTGTCATCATCGGCGTCGTCAACCTGTTTTCGACGTTCTTGGCGACAGCCTTGATAGAACGCCTTGGTCGTAAAGTTTTGCTCTACGTTTCCGATGCTCTTATCGTATGTTCGCTTATATCATTAGCTGTGTTCTTCTACTTCAAACGTTATGCTGAGGAAGATCCGTCTTGGGAATCCTCCATCAATTGCTTCTCATGGGTTCCTCTGGTTAACCTCATTGTGTATGTACTTGGGTTTTCTTTAGGTTGGGGCCCACTTCCCTGGTTGTTCATGGGTGAATGTCTGCCTGCCAAGATCAGAGGCCAGGCGGCGTCTATTGTAACCGCTTTCAACTGGGCTTGCACCTTCATCATCACAAAAGTTTTCCCAGGCCTTCTTGCAGCTTTGGGGCCAAGTGGGGTGTTTGCGCTCTTTGCTGCTGTCATGGTATTAGGAACAATATTCTCTATAGTCTGTGTACCTGAAACCAAGGGCCTTTCTCTTGAGGATATTGAAGCCAAATGGGCGGGTCGTCCGAGGCCAAGTCTCAGTAGAAAAGCGAGCGAAATATCAGGCATTGTAATGTAAGTAGGTGCACTTGACCAAANGTATTAGGAACAATCTTCTCTATAGTCTGTGTACCTGAAACCAAGGGCCTTTCTCTTGAGGATATTGAAGCCAAATGGGCGGGTCGTCCGAGGCCAAGTCTCAGTAGAAAAGCGAGCGAAATATCAGGCATTGTAATGTAAGTAGGTGTACTTGACCAAAACAGTATCACAAATTGGCGTGGGATTTATTTTCTAGTAGAAACGTACACCTACAATGTGCTCTCAGCTAACTATTATAATAATTTCTTGTGTAGAAGTGATGTTATTAACTACCATACTTCTTTTAACGCCCTTGCTGCCCTTGTAATATATTTTTATGGCATTTTTGAATTACCGCAACATTTTTGTGCTAGGAAACTTTGATGATGAAATAATGCTATTAAAATGATCCTGTTCTTAATCATCGTTGGCTGGAGGCCAGAATTACTCCTGTGGAATCAGCTGGAAGACACTACAAAGAATATAACTCGCTTCAAATCTGACAATGATGCTTTGTAGCGAAAGTTGAATTTGCATTTACCTTAGTCATAGTATCATCCACTCGCTTTAGAAGTCACCAAGTGGAAAACGAATTGTTAAAAAAATTAGAAATAGTACTGATCCTGAATTAAAGTTACATCTACTTGTAAGAACACGAATCTTGGAGGATTATTAGCTATGCGCTAGGAAACAATTAGTCGAGAAATTGAAGATACAGTATATTGCCAAACAGTTTTCTATCCGTCCTTCTTGGATCTAAATCAGTTTCCGCGGTACCTTGTGAGCAGTCCACATTTTTGGACGAAGTCCAGGTGACGTTGTACACCTCACCTTACGTGTGTGGAAACACGCTGCAGAGTTTTTTCTGTTGGATCGCAGTTAGCGACCAAAGAGAGACTCAGCAGTGGATTATCTCCACAGTGCACGTAACCGCTGACCGCTGGTCTGTCTGGCATTCTTTTAAAATGAGAATCCAGCAAATTTTAAATTGCATAACTTTCATGGCAGTGACGTTTTGAACATCCCGCGGCCTTTTTCTAAACAGTCTTGCTTCCCGTACCGTGTAGCTACTAAAATACTGTATCGCCACAGCTATTTTCGTATAAATTTTGTTGTGAGACGGAAAAATTTTTATAATCCAATTTTAAGATAGAGACGATTGTGCCATATGGCCATTTTCTATCTTTTTTTGTTGACAATCTTAGTTCGGCCGTGAAATTCCTTTTAGGTAGCAGAATTTAAATAACATTAGAGTACAAATTCTTAATCTTTTATGTATTAGCCGTTTACCGGTCATGACATATCAGGGTCTGCTTTCAAATAGGGCTTTTTCTACTATAATTGAAGCTGAATGTAAGTGGTAGAAGGCTGCAATAGTATAACCAGTATTTAGTATTAATTTTTTTCTTAAATCTCCCTGCACGTAACGAATCAGTGAATACGGTATAAAGTTCAATATTATTTTTTCTAATTTAGGAGAAAACCTCAAACGTAGACAGAAACATCGCTTCCGTTTCTCTTCTACCCTCCGCTTTAAGAAGATACGCTCTACGATATATCTGTTTAATAAATTGTTTTCTATGCCTAAAACTATATAAAATTATAAAGTTGTACTGTTGGTGATATTCACTACCCATTAAGTGTCACTACACCAGTCTACTAGGCAATCAATATGGCGTCGGGTATAGCCACAGTTCTCTACAGATGGCGCTGGATGCTGTTTACATTTCTGAATTTTCTGCGTTTCGTGTGGTCTTCCTTTCAAGAACTTCTTCTTTTTGGGATTCTTTGTTTGAAGAGTTCTGTTGCGATGTTACCCAGGCTGCCTAAGCTTTCTAAGGTTTCCGCACAGTTACTGCTACAACACTCTAAGGTATTCCATCCTATACGGGCCAACTTATATGTTGGTTTCTCATAGGAATACTATTGTGTGAAGCGTTATTTGCTAACTACTCTGGTCCTTATAGCATTAATGCCACATGACAATTGTGAGAGTGCTGTCCCTTCACTTGCGTATATTCCCCGACGATAAGAGGACATGATTGGATGCTGCATTGAGGAAAGGTTGAATAGTTATATATCAGTATGACAAGCATGACTCATTACTTTTTGATTAACCTCGGTACAGTTTAGCAGCCTTATAGGATTTCTTGACCAACTAGAGCACTCTGAGAGCGCAGACTTCCGTCAAGCAAGCCAACGGAAACGAAAAAATTCAAACTTGTTCTGAAACCATTATTTTTTCTATCAATACCAAAATCTAAGCATTTGCACCTTTTGATATTATTAACAGTTTCTACAATAGTTTTGATGATCCGTTCATAGCCGTATGAGTTATGCTGCTAACAAATATTCTGACACAAACCTACCTACCGATCTTCACCAAAATGTAATTATATATTATGTCTTATAGCATTGCTAACAGTTAATGCAAATTTCATAAAGATCCATTAATAACTTTTTGAGTTATGGTGCTAACAAGTATAAATTGAAACACAGCAACAAACAAACGAAATAACAAATCATCACAAAAGTTTTGTAAAAAAATTCTGAATTTGGATCAGGTAGCATTCGATGCGGACCAGTGTTGAGTACGTTGTTCCAACATTGCAGGTATTTTAACAAAAGGGACACCCTGCACTAGGCTGCTTTGCTCTCAATACTAAGGTTTGAAATTATTTAGCGATTGGCGGCTATGTAGCTAATTCACTACACTACTTACTTCCACTACTGAATATTGCGAGTATTTTTTAATGGTTTCCTCCTTTCAATTTACATTCGCAAGGAATTGGAGAGCCATTACTAGGTCTCACTTTGTACAATAGGACCATTAGCTACTCAGTCGCCACTAGCATATTTCACTCTGTTAAGTCAGCCCGAAAGACTTCCCTTTACTTGCCATGCGTCGGACTAAAACTACTCAATATAATAATAATAATGACGGATACAGTGTTTATGAAATGGTCACATTTAACCAGTCAGCCGTACAGCAAGCGAGCTGCCAAGAGGATAACTTAGAGTCTGGTGCAAGTACGACTTATGTCAACGTTTGTACGTTGATCTGTTGCGTTATAAGTAATATTCTCAGCGTTATTGTTAACTCGCATACCTCAATTCAGAGGCCTCAAAAGTACGAGCATCACAGACATCGTTGTAGCTAACATGGCATGTTGATTTGCTGATTTCGTGTAAATTGAATCCAACCAGTCGTACCCCGGAAAAGGATTTGTGTCGTGAATGACATTCATTCTCTTGGGCTTATCCCTGTTTTGTAAATAGGTATAATGTAGCTGAACTATGTACATAACTCAATGTAATATATTTGTGTTCCGTTAATATTGTAATCTGACTAGAATAATTATTGTTTTGTGTATCTGCTACAATAGCAAGTAGTTCAATGTAGCATCGTCGTCAAATACCTTACACTTTTTCACCTTCAAATTACGATATTTAAAGTTTGCATTACTTACGAAAGTTTAGCTTCTTAAAACTGAAAGTTAATTTAAACAAGAGAATATACTTATTGCAAGTATTGGGATTAAACTTTAGTTATTTGAATTCGGATTTCAGTTGGTTTAACTGAACAATTTGACGGAGAAAAGGTGGACGAGTTGTAGTATAGATAGTCGATAAATAACATTTTACAGAGCCGTGCTGTATGAGTAAACAGACTGTGTTGTCAGCCTTATTTTAGTGCTATGTGATACACGTCATTGTCAAATTTTAATAAAAATGATACAGATACTGTCTTTCAGAAATTCATTGAAAACCTCATAGCTTGGCATTTAGTATGACAGTAGTTCTCAACTTTGTTTGTCCCAATCACTTACAGTATTGAATACAATTTTACCAGAAGTCAGAGTATGGTATCTCCCTTTTCCAACCATTACTCTGATAGTCCTTATTCTCGAGGTTCCAGGCACCCGTGGGGCTTAAGTCCCTAAGGTAAATTTAGTTCATTTGACCTAACCTACAAAGAAGGTGGACAGATCTGATGCCTCACTAGAGGGGGCTGCACGCGACAGTTTTTTGGCCCCGAATTGCAGTACTCAGCTGACGAATATCTTAGTGCGTCAACTTAAGCAACAGGAAAGGGCCACAGCAGTTCAGTTTTAATTCATTCCAAATTTTGCAGAAACCCATAAAACTGCCTTTGTGGCGCCTGCCAAGCCAAGAGCTTGCATGTTGGCTGATATTTGACTACATCGCTAGGCACTCCACACAGTGCTGTTGCAAAAGCGTTACAAAACATTTGGATGCTGAGTAGTGTGTATGGGGTCATAATGAGAACCAAATTACCGGTAACGGTCGTGTCAACCCGGCTTAAGGGAATCTACAGCAATCTACCACAGAACATTGAACGTTGTTGAATCAAAGCGAGACTTTTCTTTGTGCCCTATGGCCCAGTGACGTTACGGAGGCGTTAACTTGCTGCGCAAGCTTTTTCAATGACAAAAGTTTCTGTTGCTGAGTCATAACATTGCATCGTTGGAGGCGAGAGTGACGTCCCTTTTTAGTCTAAAATCGCAGGGCCGAGGCGTGTTGTAATCACCATTTCTTGGTTACCGGTGTTACACCGGCGACCCTGCAGCTCACAAATTGTGTCGCGGTCATAACTCAGAAGGCGGTAACTTCTATTTCATATATTGCGAATAAAAGAATCATACATATGATTGAAGAGAAAACTCAGTAACCCAGAGTAAGTAAATAAGTTTTTTTACTTCGCACCTTCGTCGATCGACGCAATTGCAGTTGATACAAAATTTCATTACTGATAAGCTAATACCTTCTTTTCGACAGATGGCGATTTCACAACCGCATTTTAGGTTACGATCGAGGAGGTTCTATAGAAGGCGGGAGAACGGTCGTTGTTCGCCTGACAGGCCAGCGAATTCGTTTTGCTGCCTTGCTGATTTCTGCTGGTGCATATTGATACAAAAATATATTCATTCTAAAATCGATATAAAAAGGTACTTAGTGCAGTTTTGCTACGATTATCGGCAGAAGAAGCAAGTAAAGTAAGCATTCCGCCCACTAGGCCCGCACTGTCAAAAATGACAGCGAAGAATTTGAGACAGCCCGTGTGCCTTTGTTACTAATATACTTCTGAAACATACGCTAAAACAGCCGACTCAAATTGTAATAAGAGATAAGTGCTTTCTTTTTCAATTTATTCAAGAAGCAGAATCGTCTCTTACCATAAGTCGCATGCGGTAAAAATCTTACATTAGCAAGCGGCAAAGCCTCAGTGAATTTAAATTTAGAACCCGCCGAGTATCCATGATACCGAACAAGCCTTCAGTTCATCGCAGATTTTGTATTGAAGTGAAATCTGCTCCGCCAAAAGAAAGATAGCAAGCTGAAAGAAATAATGTCTACTGCTCGTGAAAAATCATCGATTGATTAGCGTCTGACTTCGTACGTGGTAAACTGAAAACACACACATATGGTTCGATGTATGGAGAAAGTTATAAAAAAGACTCTATGGCCGCGTTAAGAGGAGCTGTGATATAGTTACTGTTTCGATTTCAAAGAAGTGTTATAAGCAAGAAGTGCATTGAGAAAGGAAAACGGATCCCACTTTCGCCATCATCTGCAACTTTTTCATCTATCTCCATGGAAACGCCACCTAATTACAAAATGTCCAACCTGGCCTTTTTTTGCCTATCTATACCCAGTCGGAAATTATGGTTGTGATTATAGTAGAATATAATGCTGTATGAGAAATTAAGGTCTATTATGGATGATGAAACAATATGGTAGATCTGTCGACCATAAAATAACGTTGATTTTAGTATATTTAGGTCGAGATTGGTGGAGGCAATATTGGTTGTTAAAGGTTTGTCAGGAAACAAAGGTCGATGGTAGTACATGGATGTTTGACGACTTTATATGGTAGATCGTAGTACATGGATGTTTGACGACTTTATATGGTAGATCGTAGTACATAGATGTTTAAAGACTATATATGGTAGAGCAAGAGCTAGAGCGTAACTCTGGTAGCTTATCAACGGATTTCCATACGTACGATCATAAGGAAAATTCCTCCCATTATATGGGGCAGAATATGTATGGATTGCCATGGATTTTAATAATATGGCTAGAATACTCAACATTATACACCAAAATTACATTGTATGACTATAAGTTTGAATGTGAAACACATGAAAATTCATATTATAGTGCAAAAATTGTGGATATTCTCAGTTTTTCTTTCCTGTCAATGAAATGTAAAAATTGCAGGGTATGTATGGACACTAACCGCTTTGACGTAATTTTTATCTATTGTTTCCCGTTTTTTTTTACGCTCAACCACTTTAGCGTAGTTACCCATTATATTCATTTTTTTTTGTTCTATCCTTTGCTAAATAGTATTGCAATCTTTGATCAAATATTGCTATCTGTTTTTATGTTCATTCAATTTATAACTGTAGAGATTTATCAAAAAATTATTCCCATTAGCTTCATGTAAAAGATATCAAGTTTTATGAAATATTTAGCCTAACGTACCCTGACAACGGGTACGGCAAAAACTTATCAATTGAGTTGTGACTTCCTCTAAACTGGGTAGTGTAGCTCTATACCGACTTAGAGTTAAAGAAGTAACATATAAACGTGCGTTAACTGCACAGACTGGTTTAAGCTCTTGCTCTAGCATTGTTCTGAAGTTTAGAGCCTTTGACCATTCTGAGCTGGAGCCCTAACACGCACGTATGAATTAAACTATTTTTTGATAAGCAACTAATCATCAGCAAACAAAGCAGGCATCGACTGCATATTATGTCAACAGTTGAAAAATTTTATCTGGGTAGAATATACTTGTATCATTCGCTGAACACAGTCGATTTTGGTCGTGAATAGTGTTTCTTAAGGTTCATTATGGTAGATCATGGTTGTGCAGCTGAAACCTTAATGGTTGTATTTGGGTGCCTATGGTTGGGAATTATGGTTGGCAATATGGTCGAAGGTTGTGACATATCTCTACCATACTGCACCCCATAAATGGTTGAATATGGAGGATATGTCGATAATAAAAAACCAAAGTCTCGACCATAATCATAGTTGTTCTACTATAATCACAACCATTATTTCTGACTGGGTATTGTTAAAACATAAAAATGTATTTACATGTAAATATACCGGGTGACCCAAAAGAAAGTAAACCGACGTAAAAATATTGCTTTAAAATCGTTAGCAAAAAGAATATTATATTCAAAATTTCAAAAAATACGTATTTACTAAAAGAAGTCGTATCAAGAATACGGGTGAGTACTTACGAATTTACTGTATTTTCAAGCTATTTTCCTAAGGAGATCGTAAGTAGGTTTACTTTTTTTAGGTCACCTGGTATAATACATAAATAAACTAGAGCACTCTAAAAGTGCCTACCGCCGCCAATCAAGGTACCGGTAACGAAAAATTAAAATCGGCTCTGAAGCCATGATTTCCTTTGTATCAACATCAAAATCTCTTTACTAGTGCCTTTTTATAGTATTAACAGTGTCTGTAATTTTCTTGGACATCCGTTCATTACTTTTTGAGTTATGCTGCTAAAAAACCATTAGGTTACCTGATTGGGCTTCGAAATATTATATGAACGTTTATCTGTCATTGTTAAATAAGTATGTATAGGCCATATGGCGCCATATCCTTAATTGTAAATTGATGTTCGAATATACATTTTCATTTTCATTTTTTGACCGATCATCACGAAAATTTAAACAATCATGTCTTTTAACATAATGAACAACTCCTAAAAATTTCATTCAGATCCATCCATAATTTTTTGAGTTATTGCGCTAACAAACATTTAACCAAACATAAGTCAAGCACACAATCGTCACCAAAATTTAATCAATCATGTCATTTAACATTATTAATAATTCCTGAAATTCCATAGTGTTCCATCCATAAGTTTTGAGTTATTACGCTAACAAACATAAACTCAAACACAGCAACGAAACGAACTAACAAACAAATCATCACAAAAATTTGATTATTTTCTCTCTGTAATAAACCAAACAGACAACAACTCATGTAAATTTCATGATAATCTGTCTACTACTTTTTAAGTTATGGTACCTACAAAAAATAGCCAGACACACAAACAAACAAACAAACTGATGGACAGATCTTCACCAAAAGTTAATCATCTGTTCCTCTTAATATACCAAACAACCCATGTAAGTTACGTCAAAATCCGTCCATAACTTTTTGAGTTATCTTGGTGACAGACAGACTGAATAACATAACAGAGACAGATAGAGACAAACCCGAAGAAAACATAATCTCCTTGGCGGAGGTAATAAATATATAAACAAATAAACACACGAAAGTGTTTATTATATTGTTTGATTGCTGCTCTTTTAGCCACCGTGCTACAGTCTTTCAGCCATTCCTAGTAGATACAACTTGGCGATCGTCGATACCGGCCTGCATGCACTCGTACACACAATAACATTTATTTATATTGTTTGGAGTGTAATATCAAGATAGCTTTGAAACCCCAATATAGTAAGTATTACAGTACATTTGTGCAGCCAGTCAGCCAGGCTTCGGCCTGGTGCTAGTTAAGTATGTGATCCACGTCTATTGCATATATTTTTTTCGAGCGTCGCAAACGTAACTGTAGCTACGATGCGTAGTTGTGATACAAGAATTCTCTATTAATGGGCGATAATTTCCTCTAGCAATTCATATCGTAATTTGCATTTTTTATTAATTTAACTATTGTGGATCATAAGATTAGGTTAAGGCATGGACAAGTTTGGCTAACATTCCAATGGGCTTTCGTAGGAATAAGCGGCAAACATCCCAATGGGCTCTCGTAAGAATAAGCGTAATTTTGAATGTTAGCTGAACCAGTCCTGGCCATCACCTAACCGTATAAGGACTATCTCAAAATTATTGTTTCATAACTACGTATCATAGCTACGGTTACTTATTCCGAAGCTCGAAAAATATATGCAATAGATGTGGATCTCATACACAGTTCATTTACTATAGTAGTTATGTCAGATCTGAGTGTATGCACTATGCCCTAGAAATCTTCAGAATTGTGACGTCACAGTTCTGAAGATTTTAAAGGCGTAGCGCATACACTCAAATCTGACGCAACTACAGTATCATATGTAAATGAACTGTGATCTCATAATTTACCAGTGCTAGAAAGTTTCTCTTCATCGTCGAGGCTTTTTGCACCCTGCAAGGAGGTTTAATAAAAGGAGGTAGCGACCACTGCGGAGAAGGGAAGACTCTCTGACGCGCTAATTGGCTACACGAAAGGCGGGGAGCCTATGATCAGTGGGAAGAGATGACTGGATCCCTTGATTGGTGGAAAGGGAGCAGCCATCGAAGAACAGAAACATTCTTTGGCTTGTATAGCAAAACGAGGCTTTGTTCCCTCCTTCTTTTACACCTCCTTGGTTACGGTTACCGTTTTCAGGTTACGGTAGCCCACCTGGGTTGTGTAACGACATTCTTCAGAAAAACTGTGATGAATTTTACAGTTAAGTCAAAATTTCAGGAGCGCGTGCAGTTGTTGACAGAACGATCCAACGTTTTCTAAGTTCGTTTACTTTACAAGACTGTATGATAATCTCAATTTATACTCCTCAGTATCTGAATATTTTGTTGTTACTTTGTGAACATAATTATGTACATGTTCGATTCGGTGCCAAAAACAAGTCTTCGAGGCTTGACCCCTATTCGAAGCTTCACGTAAGTGCGCTGGCTTAGACCAGCTGAATTGAGTTTAAGACGTTCACCGTCAGTCGGTTACTCCTGAGACTTGAAGAAATTAAATCTTGCTCCGTAGAGTAGTTTTCAGTCACACTTGCGACACGTTTCAAAGAGCCAAAGCTTTTATTTGTGAAGTTTCGGACAGTTAAGCCTTGAAGGCTCAATTTCGTCTTCCAAACGAACACGCCTTTTGTGCCCATCAGAAGATTCTGTAAATTGGTAACTGTCGCGATTTAATTCTCAGCGAGCAAGAGTTTTCTGCTGTGAACGGACACATTAGAGCATCCAGTCGCTGGGTAGTTCAGACGTTGACCAAAAGACTGACGTGAGCACCCGCCTCTCTTAGACGGTTGTGTGTTTCTCTCTCCATTCAACTACACATCTTCTGTCACGCCCGAATGATGTGAGTGTCCTGTGGATTGTGGCAAGTAAAGCTAATTCATTCGTATCATGGATGCATCTTTTGTCGGGAGCACATATGCCTTTCTCCTCCCTACTGGTTGCTCGGATGTGCAGCTTGCGTGCCGTTTCGATACATACTTAGAATCAGTAGCATACAGTGCCTAGACATAAGTATTTGCACAACTCCATTTTTTATGTATTTTAAAAAAATTAGGGACTGCTTTATTATAATTAATACATATATATATATAATAGAATATTTAAACAGAGCAGTCAGATGTGCACTTATTAGAAGAAATTTTAACACAAGCAAAAGTAATTTCACACTTCCCTTTACCGAGTTTTACTGTGTTCACTGAGTTTTACTGGCGTGAGACGCGGCCAGTAATACACTTCCAGGATAATTACCTAGATCATCAGAGGACAGTTTGCTTTGATAGCTGGTCTGGCGCGTCTCTATAAAGTAAATGTAAGAGAGAGGACTGGGCTTGCTGCAGAATATCCAAACAGATCATTTGTTCACCCAGCTCTATAAATCACACGCTTTCTCCTTGTGATTTGATCTTGATATAACATTACCAATACTTGGTGAAAATGAGTGCANACCAAGTCATCCCTAAGTTTCTCCGTTTCCGTTTATACCGTCAATCACTCCAGAACAGCCAACTATACAAGTCTTGGCAATCCAAACTCTTAGACTTAGAAATTCAAACCCAACAAAGCAATATTACTAACCATGCAATTTCTGCTAAACACTTCTTATCCCAAATTAAAACTTCATTTTCATTCCTCGATTATCTTAGTCTAGTTCATTTCGCACAACGCTACAATAGAAAATTTATTGACAGAACAAAATCCGTTCATAGTAGAAACTTAAACGCATTAGGAGCATCTCCGAACCTAACCTCTTGCAATCCAGATAACGTAATTTTCAACTACTCAAATGTTACTCTTCAACCACGCCTTAAATTTTTGTTATCCTTTTGTCTAGAATTCTGTCTACCCGTATTCAAACCGAACTATTATAAACATTTCATGGGTTTCGAAGGCTTAGCTAACAGACTGAAATCTCAACCACTACACCCTAATTTTTCGTTTGCCGAGGTAAGGAACAAAATAAAAGAAACTTGTAATAGTATTTACACCTCATACAGCAAAAATGAAGTGTTTTCTCCGATTTTTTCCAAATCTGACCTATCTTTATTCTCTAAATTCATAATTATAAGTTAAATATACATAACTTTTTTCTTATCCTTCGGATCGTAATAAATTCTTAGCATATTATTAGGTATCCTAATACCTCTTTTGTGTTAAAATTTCAGCGCTGAACCTTTTATAGTTATTGAGATATGAAATATTTTATTTTTGTCCCTTAATTATGCTCGCAACTGTACTAGAGCGCTCTGAAAGTGCCTACCTCCGCCAATCAAGGTGCCGGTAACGAAAAATTCAAATCGGCTCTGAAGCCATGATTTCCTTTGTATCAACTTCAGAATCTGATTACTAGTGCCTTTTTATAGTATTAACAGTGTCTGTAATTTCCTTGAAGATCTGTTCATTACTTTTTGAGTTATGCTGCTAAAAAACCATTAGGTTACCTGATAGGGCTTCGAAATATTATATGAACGTTTATCTGTCATTGTTAAATAAGTATGTATAGGCCATATGGTGCCATATCGCTAATTACCTCCGCCAAGGAGGTTATGTTTTCGTCGTGTTTGTCTGTCTGTCTGTTTGTTTATTTGTCTGTCACCAAGATAACTCAAAAAGTTATAAACCGATTTGGATGAAATTTACAATGATTGTTAGGTATGTTAGGAGGAACAGATGATTAACTTTTGGTAAAGATCTGTTTGTTTGTCTGCCTCAATTTTCTCGATGCTATAACTCAAAAAGTTATGTATGGATTTTGATAAAAATTAACATGAGTTGTTAGGTATATAACATATAGTATATAACCAAATTTTGGTAATGATCCATTTGTTCGTTCGTTTATTTGTCACTATTTATAATTTTATGCTTGTTAGCACAATAACTCAAAAAAATAATGAATGGATCTTTATGAAATTCATAGGGTTTGTTAATAATGTTAAGAGACATAAATGATCAAATTTTGGTGCAAATAGGTTTGTTCGTTTGTATGTTTGACTTATGTTTGTCATAACGTTTGGTAACAGTATAACTCAAAAAGGTATATACGGATCTTCAAGAAAATTGAACAAGCTGTTATTAATATCAAAAGGCACAAATGATTAGATTTGGAGTTTATACAAAGAAAATTAGTGTTTCAGAACCAATTTGAATTTTTTGCTACCGTTGCCTCTCTTGGCGGAGGTATGCGCTCTCAGAGTGCTCTAGTTGTAAATTGATTTTCGAATATAAATTTTCATTTTTTAACTGATCATCACGAAAATTTAATCAATTGTGTCTTTTAACATAACGAACAACTCCTGAAAATTTCATTCAGATCCATCCATAATTTTTTGAGTTATTGCGCTAACAAACATTTTAAAAAACATAAGTCAAGCACACAATCGTCACCAAAATTTAATGAATCATGTCATTTAACATTATTAAATTTACTGAAATTCCATAAAGTTCCATCCATAAGTTTTGAGTTATTACGCTAACAAACATAAAATCAAACACAGCAACCAAACGAACTAACAAACAAATCATCACAAAAATTTGATTATTTACTCTCTGTAATAAACCAAACAGGCAACAACTCATGTAAATTTCATGATAATCTGTCTATTACTCTTTAAGTTATGTTACCCTCAAAATATAGGTAGACACACAAACAAACAAAGAAACGGATGGACAGATCTTCACCAAAAGTTAATCATCTGTTCCTCTTGACATACCAAACAACCCATGTAAATTACGTCAAAATCCGTCCATAACTTTTTGAGTTATCTTGGTGACAGACAGACAGATAGACGGACAGACTGATAACAGACAGATAGAGAGATAATCCCGACGAAAACATAACCTCCTTGGCGGAGGTAATAAATATATAAATAAATAAACACACAAAAGTGTTTATTATATTGTTTGATTGCTGCTCTTTCAGCCACCGTGCTACAGCCTTTCAGCCATTCCTAGTACATACAACTTGGCGAGCATCGACACCCGCCTGCATGCACTCGTACGCACAATAACATATATTTATATTGTTTGGAGTGTAATATGAAGAAAGCTTTGAAACCCCAATATAGTAAGTATTACAGTACATGTGTGCAGCCAGTCAGCCAGGCTTCGGCCTGGTGCTAGTTAAGTATGTGATCCACGTTTATTACCTCCGCCAAGGAGGTTATGTTTTCGTCGTGCTTGTCTGTCTCTCTGTCTGTCACCAAGATAACTCAAAAAGTTATGAACCGATTTGGATGAAATTTACTGGGATTGTTAGGTATGTTAGGAGAAACAGATGATTAACTTTTGGTGAAGATATGTTCATCCGTTTGTTTGTTTGTCTGCGTCATTTTTCTCGATGCCATAACTCAAAAAGTTATGGATGGATTTTGATGAAATTAACATGAGTT
>LQNS02000138.1:10668139-10728692 GCA_001587735.2 Parhyale hawaiensis
GTAGAATTTTTTGGCACTTGGAAGCATCTTCTTCCTAATATCTCCCTGTACATGAAACTATGCATCTTGCCATCAATGATATGAAGATCCCCAACACCATGGGCAGTAAAGCAACCCCACACCATAATGCTGCCCCCTCCATGCTTCACTGTGGGGAAGGTGTTCTTGGGGTCATAGGCAGTACCACGTTTCCTCCATACATGCCGAGCTTCGTTTCGGCCAAAACGTTCTATTTTAGTTTCGTCAGATCATATAACCCCTTCCCAAAACTCACTTCCTTTGTCCAGGTGGTCTTTGGCAAATGTTAAGCGGCTCTTGACATGTTTTGCTGTAAGAAGAGGAGCTTTGCGAGGAGTGTATGAATGAATACAAGTACGGTTCAATTCCCTAACAATAGTTTTCTTGCTGACATGCAGTCCCTGAGACGCCAGTTCAGTCTGAAGGTCAGCACGAGTTGTCATGGGGTCATTAGTCACCTTACGTAGTATGTTACGCCGAGGACGACCCTTGATCTTACGCGGAGCTCCAGCTCTTGGCAGGTTGGAAACCGCCCCAGTCACTTGATGCTAGCGGACTATTGCTCCAACCATTGAAAAAGGAACATTTACACTTTCTTCTATTACTCTATAAGTTAATCCCTCACTAAGAAGTTGAATTATCCGTTTACGAGTAGCTTCAGGGATTTCTTTAACTTTGGGCATTGTAGTGAGGGTGCGCGTGACTTCAATGAAGTCTAGAGAGGTAATGACTGCGCCGACTGTGGTTTGTTTACATTGCATTTGTTTCGAGACGGTTCGTGAACGTTCTGGAATAATTTTCAAACTAATTTATTCAAATTATACGATTAAACATCAAAGATTGAACATCATATTTATTTTGGTCAAATACTTTTGTCCCTCATTACTTTTACTTGCGTTAAATTTTCTTGTTATGAGTGCACATTTGACTGTTCTGTTTCAATATTCCATATGTTATATAAACTTCCTGCATTAATTATCCTACAGCAGTCCCTAATTTTTTTAAAATACATCAAAAATATAGTTGTGCAAATACTTATGTCTAGGCACTGTAGATACCGTGACATAAATGAAGTCCGAGTCTTGCATCGTTGCATCAGGTTGTCTGTGTAAATACATATACAGTGCATCCCTAGCATTAGACACTAGAATATGATGACGGCAGTAAAATTGCAGATTTCAAAGACAGATTCACACCTTTTGTGGTACTTTTTAGCAGCAGAAACGAGGAATGTTGAGAGTGAGATTAGAGGAGCAAAATTGTGTTCTCGTTACGGTTTGCGATTAACTTCTAAGACTCTGCCCTGCAGCAGCGAACCGACAGCTGAAGACCAGTGGTGGCCAAGTAGCCGTGATTAGTTAGGGTGCTGCACAGGTGCTTGTCAGGATTTATTTACTTTACATGAAGCGGAGGGAGGCCGCTGGCCTGACAAAAATGCTTATAGTTGTCATAAACAATAGAAGGATATGGACTCGCTGTACTGAGTACTGTCGACAAAACACGTAGTAGAAGTAGAGGGTGCTGCAGGTCTGCTGTGCCTCAGCAGGAGCCGCCAGCGATCAAGACATAAGTTCCTGGTAAGTTAACCCTTTTATGAAGGCTTTATCCGGGCCATTTCATTGAAAATTATTTTCTTAGTATAAGTCAAGTTTTTATGAGCATTATTTTTTTGTTGTCTTGAACGGCCAATTCTTGAGCTACGCGACAGGATAAAATTTAGCAACGAATTTTAAATAAATAAACACAAATAAATTAACACAGTTGAGCTCAGTATTTAAATTAACCTTCCGTCTACATCCGCCGTCAAAGGTTAAAGTTGATTCGATAAGAGAGTCTCGAGAGTTGTGAGCGAGTGGTGAGCGAGTCGTGGGGTTGGAACAGACAACAAGAAGTCTTCAAATTTTATTCTCATCTTCCAGCAGTTTGTATTACACACAAAATAGTTCTCTATATTATAACAGAAAAGCGTATAGTTTTCATAAAATTTGCTTAGCAGATTAAGAATAAGTAAATAATTAAATAGATATCTCTATGAGTATAAATTAATTCACCATAATCTTTTTCGGCACAAGAAAGTCACTCTTGATTCAGAAAATCCTGAGCCTATAGGCTATCATGGGGAGTGGCACAGTCTATTCAATGAAAAGAGATAGAAGGGGGGAATTGTAAATAGCATTGAGTTAGTTCGGCATTTCTATCCTTTGGTAAGATGCCTCTACCAGTTAGTTATTCATCGCACCACTAATTTATTACATAGTTGACTGTGAAAGCTCTGCTGTATGATGACTGAATGCAAAACATTTTACAGGTTCCTAGTGTTAGGCTATGTATTGTTATTCCTTTATGTATGTTTTGAACCGTGGAGCAGAAAAGACGTCTTACCCAACAATACTTCTGCTCATTAACTGCTGATATTGTGTAAAATAATTTTTTGTTCATTCTGCCGCAACAAGATTGATAGCTATTTTTGTACATATGTACCTCTCAGCTTATGTGTATTTTCCCCTCACGATACTGAAGCCTGGGAAAATGAAGTATTTTCCTTGCAGAAGATATAAATATTGCACGGTATATATAAGATAATGCTAAGTTCTGTTTTTTTGCAAGGCGACACAATTTTTAATATAATTTGATCGAGCTACAACTACAGTGGTATCCAACCACAGGTCAGGTTGTCATTCTAGATCGGCTACAGTGAAGAGACTAAGAAGCAAATTAGGCCTTATTTACCTGGTTATCAAACCACATCTGTAACGTCCCAAGTCGGTACTTGAATATCAAGAAGTGACGGGAAGGTCCTACGTCTTATAAAGAATGCCTAGCGTGATTATCTTGTCCTTCATTAGAAATCCGCAGCTGTATATAGGTCCAAGTAACATTTGATAAATTGACTCCAAATAGGCTGATATTTTAATACCGCTTTGCATGAAGCTATAAATTACGTACGACAAAGCAGTTCATTGAAATACTTCTACACTCTACTTAACAAGCTACGTCTGTAAACTCAGCAAACTGTTGAACAGAATTATAAACCTCATGTACATCCGTAAGCGCGCAAGATAATTAGACATCCAAAAACTAGATTTTCTTCTGTGCTCAGTTTTCGTTCAAAACGCATCCATGGTAACGTGTGGGTAAGAGGACATCACGACAACAAAATTTTCTTGTTTTGTTAATATCAGCGGAACTTCGAAGGCTTAAGCGTAAAGTTTACTTAATTTAGGGAAGTCCGTAGGGGGACCGATTGATTTCATCAAAGTCTCGCTTGTGCAGCCCGAAGCTGGACCTGTTTATTTCGTCAAAGGTTCGCTTTTCTAGCCCGAAGCGAGACCTATCTATTTCGTCTCGTTTGTTCAGCCCGAAGCTTGACCTGTTGATTTCGTCAAAGTTCCGTTTCTCAAGCCCGAAGCGAGACCTATCTATTTCATCTCGTTTGTGCAGACCGAAACTGGACCTGTTGATTTCGTCAAACGCTCGTTTGTCAAGCCCGTAAGGGGACCGATTGATTGGATCGTAAGCTCGCTTATGCAGCCCGAAGCTTGACCTGTTAATTTCATCAAAGTTTCGCTTTTCGAGCCCGAAGCGAGACCTATCTATTTCATCTCGTTTGTGCAGACCGAAACTGGACCTGTTGATTTCATCAAACGCTCGCTTGTCTAGCCCGTAAGGGGACCGATTGATTTCATCGAAAGCTCGCTTATGCAGCCCGAAGCTTGACCTGTTGATTTCGTCAAAGTTCCGTTTCTCAAGCCCGAAGCGAGACCTATCTATTTCATCTCGTTTGTGTAGCCCGAAACTGGACCTGTTGATTTCGTCAAAGTTCCTCTTCATGGTCCTCCTTGAGTGAAGAAAGGGGAAGAGCCTGTAGAAGAAGCTCGAAGATGGCTGGGCACTGCGCCGGATAGCAGGAAGGTTGTAGTCGTTTGGACTGTACAGACCGAAACTGGACCTGTTGATTTCATCGAAATTACGCTTTTGGAGTCCGAAGCTCGACCGATTGATTTCGTCAAAGTTACGTTTGTGAAGACCAAAGCTCGACCGGTTGATTTCGTCAAAGTTCCTTTTGGCAGTACCAAATCCATTCCTGAAACATAGAGAGATAACATCAGTATAACATTATTCAGGAATATATTATGTAAAACGTTAACTAACTGCCAGACAGACTCTTCGATGTGACCTTAGAGGAATCATTGAAAGCATTTGGAACGGAATGAGATCGAACTCTGTCCAACCAAGAGTTCATGAGAGCCTTGCTTTTAATTATAGTGTGAATACAGCCTATTTGACTTCAGAGCATACCAATTTGCGCAGCTACAATATGATTCTACACATTACAGTAGCGAGGTCGTTGCACACGTCGACTCGAGTGCATAACATTGCATGGATCTCGTCTGGTAACTATCTGAAGTACCTGCATCATCGATTGGCTAAAATAAGCTAAGTTAGACTATGCCCACCAGAATTCATATACCCGTAAACTTATGCCGATGCCACACGCAAGTCAAAAGAACGCGCATCGTCATCTTTTCATCCGAATGTCTTGATGTGCTCATTCAAATAGCACACATTTGCAAAGGATCTTGAATTATAAATCCCTCCAGATATAATGATTTGTCCCCAAGTTAACTAACGGCACTTGTGAAGTAAACTGAACTGACGGTAAACATTTTCATACCATTTCTTATCAATCTCAAAGCTGTGTTTGCAGGAGTTCACCATAACGTTTGGACGAAAAGATGACGATACTCGTTCTTTTGATTAGCATGCGTCATCACCATTAGACAGTTGCTGCCCCTCTTCCCTTTAAGTCGGGTTCCAAGCGTAAACTGAAATAAAACTCAACCCTGCTCTGTAAATTGGAGTCTTAGGGGTCTATAGTGTAGTTGAATTGCCTCTGACCCCTGTAAACAAAATTCAGAAAACTAACACTGAAGTTTCTCTCTGAAGTACATGTAAAGTCAAGCTTAGTGCCCTTTAGCTTAGTTAGTGGACTGGGCAAACTATGACCCACGGGCCACATCCGGCTTATTAGTTTTCAAATCCGGCTCGCGGAATAATTTGAGTTCTCGGAAATATTAGCCCACTTGAGGGCCCGCGCTGTCAAGAATGACAGCGAAGAATTTGCTATGGCCTTCATGGATCATACTTTCGATATTACAGCTGTCGAACCTAAACGCACCCTGAGATGAACGTTTACGGCTTCACAGCTGCTCAATATCGAAGAAACTTTTTGTTTGACATGGAGAAAATTCATTGCTATCTGAAGGGTGATCAGCAACGCTCAAAGTAATAGCTTCGATTCGGTATTGTGAATACGGTAGGATATCCTATATGCGAGTAGGTCCAATGGTTTTTGCTTAGTGAAAGCTGTTTCATCAACCATTGAATTCAACTTAGAAGAATAACTGACGCGTCTAAATTATCTGTGGGAAGAAACTATAAGAACCAGGATACATGAGAGTATTAAGGGATGCTTCAGAAATCTTCAGTACTGCGATTTCATCTTTGGTAATGCAAGAAGTGCATTCAAACATAAAGTCGCACGATACTTTGCCATATGGAGAAGGTAATACTCGTAGCATCAAACGCATTGTTTTAATTTCAATTGTCCCTGATTAAGATACGTTTGTCATCAACTGCAATCTCTTCATTCTTCTACCAATCAATTTTCAATGAGGCTTGACCGGTTGACCACAGCCTTCAACCTGGGCTAATTTCCGCCTATCTGTTTTGAGCGTGACAGAAAATGAATAAACTGATAAAAAAATAAACAAATATATAAATACGTATCGGTCTTTATGATATTGTAGACATTAAGTGTTTATTATAAGACTAGAGTGCCCGTGCTGTCAAGAATGACAGAGAAAAATTTGAGACCACCCGCCTTCATCCAATTTACCTTTGTCTCTAACATGCCTCTGAAGAATACGCTACAACAGCCGTCTCAAATTTTGACAAGAGATACGTGCTCTCTCTTTCAATTCATGTAAGAAGCACAATCGACTCCCACCATAGATTACATGCGGAAAAAATTTTACATTAGAAAGAAGCGAGCCTCAATGAATTTAAATGAATTACTCGCCGCGTATCCATGATACCCAAGCAGCCTTCAGTAAATCAAAGATTTTGTTTTGAAGTGAAATTAGCCGAGGCTGCCAAGATAGAGACTCAGTTCCGTCAAAGGGAATGCAGCAAGCGGAAAAAAATAATGTCTACTACCGGAGTAAATCATCGCCTCGTCCGACCTACGTTAATTAGCTTCTGAATTTGTACGTGGCAAACTGAGAACAAACATATTGTTTGATGTATGGAGAAAGTTATTATAAAAGTAAAGTGCCCGCGCTGTCAATAGTGACAGCCAGTAGCATCATCGCAAAGATATTAAGGCAGAGTCTTACATATATAGAAGGGAACTCCCTGTCTAGTAGAGCCGCTTGTTGAAGGGACGTGTACTCTATGATTTCTCCGGTTATCAACTATTTAGGGTAGGCAGTTGAGCTCCCTTCGATACATGTAAGGCTCTTATTAACTTCCCTGTATAGACAGCTGCGCAACTGCCAACTTGCATTAGGGAACCGTACACATAACCAAGGAGGTTCTAATAGAGAGGAGCTCACCCTCTCTATTTATCCTACGGGAGCGTTGCGAGTAAACTTTTCCCTTAAACTGGCTGAGTGGCTTATCCAATCGGAGAGCGGCATTGCTTACGTGAGGCATTGCCTCACGNAAAATCTTACATTAGAGAGCAGCAAGCCTTAGTGAATTTAAACGAATTACCCGCCGCGTATCCATGATACCCAACCAGCCTTCAGTACATGGAAGATTTTATGTTGAAGTGAAATCAGCCGAGGCCGTCAAGATAGAGAATCAGTTCCGTCAAAGGGAATGCAGCAAGCGGAAAAAATAATGTCTACTACCGGAGCAAATCATCGCCTTGTCCGACCTACGTTAATTAGTTTCTGAATTTGTACGTAGCAAACTGAGAATAAACATATAGTTTGATGTATGGAGAAAGTTATTATAAAAGTAAAGTGCCCGTGCTGTCAATAGTGACAGCCAGTAGCATCATCGCAAAGATATTAAGGCAGAGTCTTACATATATAGAAGGGAACTCCCTGTCTAGTAGAGCCGCTTGTTGACGGGACGCGCACTCTATGATTTCTCCGGTTATCAACTATTTAGGGTAGACAGTTGAGCTCCCTTCGATACATGTAAGGCTCTTATTAACTTCCTTGTGTAGGATGCTGCGCAACTGCCAACTTGCATTAGGGAACCGTACAGATAAGCGTGCAAGGCTGAACACAATTAAGCTTTCTGTTGGTGATACACAAAAAGCGATGTTTTTTGCCCAAAGTCGATATTGTTCTTTATAAATACGGGGCTCTGTATCCAAGATACTCGAGGGTGGCATATAACTCGGACTCGGGAAACATTTCCTCAAGAGATAACTTGTTCTGCTGAACGTAGAACCCAAAATGCGGAGAAAAGAATTTGCTGCCGAGAAATCACCGTGGTCTTTACGCGCCTGCTGACCGCTCAAGAATATCTTACCAGTTGCTTCGATTATTACCAAAAGTAATGGACCCGTGCGTGAAAAAATTCACGCAATAATCGATATGTTTGATCTCATCTCTGGCTTGCCGTTTCCACATTGTCCCGCTCACGCTTATTAGCAGCACTTATTCCTTTCCGTAACCTTTGCTGCTTCAAGTCTTTCTTGTCACTGCGTGTGCCGCAGAGGCGCTTAATCTCTCACCATTTCTTCTTACACGTCTCCCTTCTTGAGACAGCACAAGTCTCGTTCTTTTACGTTCCCTGTCCTCTTGCTTAATTAAGCGTGCCTCTTCCAAAGTAAAATCTGAAGGAAAACGCTGTAATAAACTTGAATGCCACTCCAGTTATCTTAGATGCAATAAGTGTACCGTATCCACAATACGGTCTTCCATACTTGACTATTTGCTTCATTGAAGTGTTGAAATTTTTCCTGTGAAACGAATTCTGCTCTCTCAGAAGAAATAGTTGTCTTCTGCCCCTGAAATAATTTTCTTCTGCCCGTCGTGAGACCTCCGTTGATGATCTACCGAATTTATACGTTGTGACCGGAAAGCGACAGCGACCTTTTAAACATATACAACGGAATCATCTGTGGGAAGAAACTACGAATAAAGATGCATGGGAGTGCCAATAAAAGCTTCAGTGCAAAGATTTGAATTTCGACAATGCAAGAAGTTCATTCAGACTTAAGGTGGCCCGATACTTTGCCATAGATTCGATATATGGAGAAGGGAATACTCGTACAAATCGGACTAAGCTTGCGATATCTTCATTGTTGGAACTTCACCTGTCGCTGATTAAGACGCGTTTGTCATCTTCTGCAACCCGTCCTATTTTCTACCCAACAGTTTTTAATGATGCTTGACAGATGACCACAGCCTTCAACCTGGGCTAATTTCCGCCTCTCTGTTTTGTTAAAGCGAAACAGAAAATGGATGAATAAACAGATAAACGAACAGATAAATACGCATCGGTCATTATTATATTGTAGAAAAGACTGCATGGCCGCGCTATGAGAAGCTGTAATATCTCTATTCTTTCGATTCCAAGAAGTATTTCAAGCAAGAAGTACATTGAGGGAAAGGAATAAAAAGCCAACTTTCGCCATCTACAAGCTGGTCACCGATTTACAAGAAAACACAACCTAATGACAAGATCTGCAACGTGATCTATTTTTCGCCTATCTATTTCTTCAACAGCGTGAGCCGAAAGATAGCTTCATATAAATATATAAACAAATAAACTCACGACGGTGTTTATTAGGATATGTTGATTGATTTGTTGTATTCTAAAACTGCACATACGAAGCAAAAATATAATCTTTTACTGCAGTGCAGACTTTACCCATTAAAAGAGAATGTAAGTAATAACACTGTATGTTTCTTTAATTCTGTTTATGTTTGATATTTATGCATCGGGTGCTGGTCCCGCCCGTCTGTCCATCTCTGTCCATGTGGCTCCTGAGTGAAAAAAGTTTGCTCACCCACGGGTTAACCCGATTTCGCCATGTAAATCGTACACACCTTAAAATGGCTCAGCAGCTTTTGACTGCAGAAACTCTCTTTTCGCAAGAGTTGCTTGAAATATACTCATACGACGTACTTCTTAGTGAAGTTCACTTTCAAAATGCAAATAATATGTGGCAAAATTCTCGGACCCACTGATGAAAACTCTACCCATATTTTTAGATGAACTTACACGTTCTTCTTTAAAGAACATAACTCGAACATTTTATGTAGAGATACAATTGCAGTAAAAGAGTTAGCTAGTAATGGTGCTGTTAAAAGCTAAGGAAGATGTTCAATAAACGAACCACACCGTGCACTACTCACATGAAGGCATCAAAGCGCTTGGGCCGGTCGTCCTCATCGTCTGTAAAAAAGGGAAAACATGCGTCAGACTAACTAAATTAAGTGATTTCATTGTTTCTTATAAAATATAGCTTTTCATTCAGGTTGCTATCATACATTGCGCCTTTTAAAAATATTATTGCTAATATGGTTACTAAAAGTGGTAGAGTTAGTTTTTTTTTTTGCTCTAATGAAAGATATTTCCTACTAGTCAGGACACCTGGTTACCTAAAACGTTACATGCTGTATCGTCCAAATATACCTGCAATTGACATGCATGCACAAAGCGCCCTTGATAGTTTTTATGACTTACAATGCGTGAGTTTCATTAAAAAAAACTGATAAAACTTTGTTAAATAACGCTTTGGAAATTTATGCGGAAAAATTGGTGAGTTTACCTATAGCAAGTGATGGCAATTGGTTCCTTTATTTACAAAAGAAGGGGAATTGACATCGACTCGCTTATACATTCGCAAATGTAATAAACTCAACATTTAATCGTAAATGGCAATTTTTTTAAGGGACTAGAGGCAACGAATGCAGGTACATTGAACTGTTCCGCATGAGACGGAGTGACACCGAGTGCAAGCGCATTCAGTATGCTAATTTTATCTCAGTGCAATTGAACATATAGGTCAAGGCATAGAAAATCTGCATACACAGAAGTTCGTTATAGTTCTGCGCTCAATATTGCAACTCGTCCACGATTACGCAAACTCATCGTCTTCAAAGGCCAACAAATACCGCTCCTCGATGATGGAATTGAGACACAACTTCCGTTCAACAACATGGGCGAATTTAGTCATGCTTCCTCCTCATGTTCATCTTGTTTATAGAATCTCATCCGACGACACTGAGATACGATTTCCATCCTGCAACGTGAGGCATTGCGAATGCTTTATCAATATGTTACACTTGTATTCAGAGCCTCAACTGATCAATGTAAAACATCGCCACGCAGCATTGTTAGTAAATTTAGTTATAGATTTTGAATGCTTGTATCTTTATTTAAAGAGCAGCATCTCATCACGTTGCGATACGGCAACCACTTGTTCGTTGTAACAATTTTAATGATGTTGCTAACAGAATTTCCTCCCCCAATGTTGAGTTTAGTAGCCAGATGGCGTGTTGCTAGAGTTATCGCTGTAGGAAAAAGATGCAGTGGATGGGTTTTACGAACTTTCTCGTCACGCGAAGTGAATGTAATGCTCACACTATGGAAACAATTAATTCTTCCGAGAATAGAATACTGTTCCCCACCTTGGATGCCGCGTACAAGAAAAAAGCTAGAACAACTTGAAGCTATCCAAAGATCATTTACGGCCAGAATTCGAGGCATGCAGGAGTACGATTACCACAAACAACTTATTGCTGTCTCCAATTGTATTCAATACAACGAAGATTTGAACGATTTACAGTCATATATGTTTGAAATATTCTGGAACGTATCACAGTGAAAGTGAATGAGCGGATTGTCGCCAGACACTTAGAAAGAACTGGAAGGAATTGTGATATACACAACCCAAGTAGAGGTGGCGGAAAAGCAGTGGCCACAAAATATTCTAATAGCTTCACCGTACGAGGAACAAGATTGTTTGACAAAATGTCTCGGCATATTCTAAACGCCACTGATATCGAAATTATAAAGTTCAAAATTAACTAGATTTCCATTTAAGAAAAATACCAGATAGACCAGCGGTTGGCGGTTACGTGCACTGTGGAGATAATTCACTGCTGGCTCTCTCTTTGGTCGCTAACTGCGGTCCCACAGAAGACACCCTAAATCGTGACTCCACACACGTGTGGTGATGTGCAGAACGTCACCTGGATTTCTTCCCAAGACCCACAAGGCATAAGGTACACAATGTAAGGGCGAGTTCGATTGGGCAGCCAAATAAAGCCTTTGAGGCTTGACTTGTACCCTGGCTCTGACCCACTGATTGAAGTTTTATTCCCTATGTCGCAATCAGTTAAAAGTGAAATTTCCAAGAACTCAATTTGATTCCATGAAAATACATTTTCTGTCGGCAGCACATAGTCGGGTTGCTTCTATCACCTGCAACACGATTTAAAGTGGCGAAACCAAAGTTTGAGCCTGTAGGTTCGGTGTTATATATATAGTATATGCGTTTTGCACATAAAACCTTCTAATGTGTTAGCTTTAATATTCAAATGTGTAGACGCATTCTTTGTATCATTCGTTCTTGTTTCCGTATGCGACCACCGACCGTCTACAGGTCAGGCTCAGATAAGGAAGGCAAAAGGTCGGAAATCATACCATGCAAATGTGCTTGCCTTCCAGTGTCGCTAATGTGAACGACATGCGTAATCCTCAATGACCTTCCGGCCGGAACCTACTGTATATCTGTAAAAGTTGTCTTTGAAAATCTGTAACCAGCGTTTCGGTGATATTTGTTAGTCTCATACACTTATAGATAATACAGTGGCGGATTTAATTGGACTTCCGGCTCAATTCCGCCGGAAACATGCGGCCTTCCAAATGAGGCTGGCTATGACGAATATTTAAGGTGCTTGTGTGTTCAAGCGTCAGATCATTCGGTACTCAGCATTACGGTACTTAGCTTCAGCTACAGCATTCTCCATGGAGCAATGTTTAGAGTCAGACCTTGTACCTTATTGTCTGCGTCTATCAAATAGCATGCTTGCTACATATTCTTGGATCATATCTTATAAGTCTTGTGTAATAAGATATAAACTAGTGCACTCTGAGAGCGCATACCTCAGCCAAGTAAGGCAACGGTAACGAAAAATTCAAATTGGCTCTGAAACCATGATTTTCCTTGTATCAAATTCAAAATCTAATTATTTGTGCCTTTTGATAGTATTAAAAGTTGCTGCAATTTTTTTCGAAGATCACTTCATATCTTTTTGAGCTAGGCTGCAAACAAACATTATGACAAACATAAATCAAAAGTACAAATGAACCAACCGACCTACACCAAAATTTAATCACTTATGCCTTTTTAACATTACTAACAACTCCTGTAAATTTCATAATGATCCATTCAAAACTCTTTAAGTTATGCTGCTAAGAAACATATAACAAATATAAGTCATATATACAAACGAACCAACCGATCTGATCTGCAATAACATTTAATCATTTATGTCTTCTAACATCACCAACAACTCCAGCAATTTCATAAAGATCCATTGAAAACCTTTGAGTTATTGCGCTAACAAGCATAAAATCAAACTCAGCGACAAAGAGGCAAACAAACAAACAGATCATCACAAAAATTTGGTCATTCATTCTTCGCGATAGATTTAACAACCCATGTAAATTTCATAAAAATCCGTAAATAACCTTCTGAGTTATGACATTGAGAAAAAAGAGGCAAACAAACAATCAAACGGAGGAACGGATCTTCACCAAAAGTTAATCATCCGTTCCTCCTAACATACATAACAATCACTGCAAGTTTCGTCAAAATCCGTCCATAGCTGTTTGAGTTATCTTGATGACAGACAGAAAGACAGAGAGACAAAGAGACTGCCATAGCATATCTCTGAAATCCCCTGTTTAGATGCTTGAAAACAGTATCTGCTGCCTGTAACATTTAACTAAGTGTACCCTTGGGAGGGAAGCACCTACGAGACAACTAAAGTCTCTTTAGCTCGGTCGAGAAAAAATATTGAATTTTTCTTTGTATTTAATCCGCTGCCACTCGCACTCGCTTGCACCTCCAACTACACAGCCAGAACATGTTTGGAAAGTAATCGATGTTTGTATCATATCGACTCGCTGATTAATATTTTCCAAGCCGAGAATGTACTTCGACTATATGTTACAAATTGTAGATTTGTAGCAGTGCACGTTAATGCTACTTGATTCTTCTACTTGGAGATAGCTGCAGCTAATCGATCCAAACATCAGGGCAACGGGCAGTGCCGCCTTTTATGAAAACCAATGGAAACCTTGAAGGTTTTATATGTTACTTTACGGTAGCCATTATTCGAAACGAAATTAGTCAAGCAGCAAATTGGATATTTCCATATGTTGAACTTGAGTGACTACATTATAATAATTTAAATGAATTATTTGTTTTATCATTACACTTACGACAGGGGTTTTTCGTATTTATTTTTTATGGACATCGCTCACAATGTTAATGATATCAAGATTGTTGAGGCAGGTTACAGCGTTCATTGTCAGTGTTTTTTTGTATTATTATTCTAATTATTTCTATTTTAATCACCGTAGCAATTCAGTGGTGGTGCTTTTACTCTTCATCACTAGCACAATTTAATTAGTTTTATAATTATCGTTAGCAACATTTTAAAGGCGATTGGTAACGACATGTTTGTCGCAAGTGTCACTGCCAGGATCACTCTGTTTTTGAAATAGCTTTTATTATTTTACTACTAGAGTGCCCGCGCTGTCAAAACTGAGAGCAAAGAATTTGTGATGATCCGTATTCATTGATCATAAGTTTTCTACAGTGTTAATGCTAGAATGCTAGCGCTGAGCAATGTCAAGCTTTCATTCCGTGAAACGCTAAAACAAAAACAATCTATTTTTTTGCCTACAGTTAATTTTGTCTCCAAATAAATACTAAACTCTGTATCCAGGATACTCGTCGCTATCACATAACTCGGAAGATTTTTCCTCAAGTGAAATGTTGTTCTGTTGAAAGAAGAACCCAAATTGGCGAAAATTATTTTCTGACAAGAGATCCTAGTGTTCATTACCCGCTGTGTTACCGCTAAAGAATATCTTGCCAATTGCTTCGATGGTTATGCACTCAATAAGAGCACAAGCGTAAACTCAGGGCAGCTGAGCAAAACCACAGAAGAGAGTACGAATCATGATGCAGGAGAGTGCTTGGAGAAGCTGTGTGTATCTGCATTGAGTGGACTTCAGCGTTGAACGAGAAAGAACTGCATCAGATCTACGTTTGCCATCATCTGCATCCTGGCCTCTTTTCTACCTATCAGTTTTCAATGAAGCAAATAAACATATGTTTCGATGTATGGAAAAAGTGATAAAAATCAAATTCCATACCCGCGCTAAGAGAAGCTGAAAATAGCTTTATTATTTCAAGAACTGTTTCAAGCAAAAAATTCATTCAGATAAGGGGATAAGGATTTCACTATTGCCATCTTTTGCAACCTGATAATCGATCCCCATTAAAAGGCAACTTAGTTGCAAATTCTGCAATCCGACCTATTTTTGGCCTATCTATTTCGTTAAGAGCGTGACACGAGACATACAAATACATAAACATAAAAATTTATGAATATACAAATAAATAAACACACGACGATGTTCATTATAATGTGTATTGATTATTATCATTATCGTCAATATTGCAAGTACCAGCTAATCTCATGTCTAACGATGGTATAGCGTCACTGATAATTTACAAACACTTGTCATTCACTCTCCCAATCGAAGGCAGTAGCGCATTTATATAAGGACCAGGAACTGCCACGTTACTACTGCATTGATATCCAGGACACAAATACGAAAAGTTACAATATTTGCACAGTCATGCCGACCCAGATTTTAAGAATGCTAATTCCATACCCAGTAGGTCGCAGAAATTTCTTTCGTTCGACTTTCGAAACGTGATAATGTCTCAGTTTCGAGGGCAATATCAATTATGCCCTGACCTTTTTAGAAACTTCATTGCTCTTGACCTCGTGAGAGAATCGCTACTCATTTTCAGTTCACGGAATGGGGAGCTCAAGACAAGCGAGTGCCCTGCATTAATATTTAAATGAGGCTCAGTGTCTCCAGAGAGATAACCTCACGACTCAGTAGACCGTGTCGTTTGACTGTCGACCTCAGCGGAGAGTGCGTTTGAGATGGCGGAGAGAGCGAACACCTTGCCTGCTCATCTACGCCGACCTCTTTACCTACGTTAACATGCGTCCTAACTGGAAAATTCTGGTTCTGGGTGAAGCTGAATACTGTTAAGGGTGATGTAACTAGGCAGAGGTAAAGCTATTGTGGGAATCACTCTTTGAAAACTTCCCGGCCTTAAATAAATACTAGATCATCAATCTAGTATGACTTCGCGAGAATCTACTCCCTCGTTATGCACACCCACAGCAAAAGGTTTCCTCCCCACCTCTGCTGTAAATGTTTCATGTTTACACTTCCACAATGTCACTAACGATTTGCTGGCGCCATTCAGCAGGATTTTCTTGATAGTATCTCTAGGAATTTTAAAGTGGACACGAATCATTAAGAAGTTTTTATAAGAGTTGCATCCCTTACGGATCAAATAACATGTGAGTATCTAGGCAGCAATTTAATTGATTACTGCATCGTCTATAAAATCTGCAAAGTACATAGATAAGCTACAGCTTCTTAAGTTTGCAAAGCTCGTCCGGTAAAGGTTATAAAAAAAAATTTAAGCGGCATTCTTCATGCAAGTTACAAGCGCCGAAATTTTCAAATGTAGCAAATGAAAACGTATTCAGATTTGACTCAATTTAATGTCAGCTAGTGACACACATTTGCTGTCGACAGCCTGCTGTATTCTTTCTGGATGTTTCCCAATCCAATTTTTGCCTGGACAGGAGTGACACGTTAGGAATGCGATTTACAACTCCTTTCATGACAATTTTATCCATAAAAACTGCATATAAGTAAGAATGAGGAAGTTTTTGTTTGTACCAGGACCTATGGGGTTTTGGAAGACTTCAATATTGTTTATTATAAAACAGTTTGCCTTGACCTGTATAGAGTAGAGTTTATAAATTTTCTTACTATTACTACTTTTTCAGTACTTTTAACTTTTTTCTCTAAAAGATGCAGTTGTCTGTAGAAGCGACCATGCCCATCAGTTTGCTCTGAACTGGTAACAAAACCACTACTACATCCACCATGTTTCATAGTGTTTCCTTTCTTTCTTGAGTGCAACAGATATCTCACTATGCCCATCATACTTTTGGCAACACCTTAAAAATAAAGTACGCCTACATAACTCTTAAAAACTCCTTTCACTTTACAAAAGAAAGGAACTTCTTCTATGCCAACAATACTTTACTGAAGCTATTTTCCCTTTACAGAACCAAAAACTCCAGCATATTCATAATGCCTAGTACTTTTCTTTATTTAAGCTATACAGTAAATTTCTTGCTGGCGCTCCTGATATCTACAATTTTAATTTTGTTAGGCACGAGAGAGCTTGGTGTGTTGCAATCATAACCTCAGGGTTACCAGTGCAACACCAGTGTCACTTGAGGGGATCAACCCAGATTTCAGCAAACTTTTTTATTTGTGAACCGATTGTTCTGAAAATTGCACAGTACATGTAATTAAAAAAACACATTTTGCTCCTACAACTTTTTCAAATTAGGTCTTAGTTTTTGAGATAATGGGAAATATATGCAGAGGCATACATATATTTTTTGAAATTTCAAAAGAATAGATGTCAATGAGTTTTCTTGCTAGAAGAAAAACAATGACAGTTTTGGAATCCTTCAGACGTTCCTAACAAAAAGAAACAGCCAGGATTTTTCATTTTGTATTTCTTTTTTTATATGCGATTTTCGATCGCTAACTGATATATAGTAATAAAAGCAAAATTTTATGTTTGAGTTGTGATGAAAAAATATGAGGGCAAAAATGGGAAATCCGGCTGTGTAGTTTTGTTAGGAATGCTACAAGGATTTCAAAGCTGTGGTTGCTTTTATGTTAGTATGAAAACTTATCGACTTCTATTCTTTTTTAGAGGGAAAAATCATATTTTACACGATAGGCAAAAATACATATATATTAATACACAATATTATGCATATATTCCCCACTATCTCAAAAACTAGGGCCTAAATAAAAAAATTGTGGGAACAAATTGTGTTTCTTTTTCTATAAATACATATATGTATGTATATATATATATATATACTGTGCAAATAATTATCAGAACAATCGGTCTAAAATCGGTCGTTAACGCCATAATAATTTGGGACACACTTCCCCACTACCTATGGACTCTTTTTCAGCAAAAAAATATTCATAATTTTGACCAAAATTGCTGGGCGTATCGCAATCACAAACGTTACTGGATTGTCACCCTAAAAATCTAATTACGCCTTGACTCAAGTTTCGCTTGCTGTTCTTTACGATGGAGCTGGCTGCGCTGCTCCATGAAAAGATTTTGCTTTTTGAGTCACTGTCGAGAACGGCTTTGATAACGCAATTTTACGTCACGGAAAGCGTTTTTCTTGTTAGGTTAGGAGGTGGGAGGCCCCATTGCTGTGATTGCAACTCGCTTCGAACGAAACTATAACTGTGTTGACGATGCCTATAGCTTTCTTCATTGCAAGTTTCAGTAGAACTCTTCGAAGTTAATTATATCAATGGTATTAATATTATTTGGTATTAAGTTCCCAGTAGAACTTCATTTATTGTATGCAACGGCACTCACATTATATATACTGTATGTTGTACATATACTCTATATTTATGACGCCAGTAACTTTGATCATTAGAGAGCTCTCAAGAATTCACACTTATTCATCATGCATACAACTGTATCCCTTATATTTCTTAGGGCCTCCGGAACTCCCACTCATTAGGCCTCAAAGAAATTCCTACTTATTTATCACGCTAAAACTTCTGTCTTCATAAGGTCTTAAATTTAAAGAACTCCTACTAACTCATCATGCCACTAACTCTACCCTTTATAAGCTCCCACACAACTCTCACTATGCTCATCATGCCACTACCTCTACCCTTTATAAGCTCCCGCACAACTCTCACTATGCTCATCATGCCACTACCTCTACCCTTTATAAGCTCCCACACAACTCTCACTATGCTCATCATGCCACTAACTCTGCCCTGTATACATATAAGCTCCTAACAAACCCCCACTATACTTATTGCAGCAACAACGTTTAGCAGCAGCGGACGCCAAATATTGGTCCCTCAGGACCAACTGATGGATGAACTACTCTATTAATCTCTAAGAGAAAAACTTACAGAAAAGACTTGCTCACCTGAAGACTGAGGCTCCAGCGGGTGTTGTTCATCGGCGGGTGAAGTGGCATCTTCATGTCCTCCCTCCTCGCCTGTGTCCTGCAAACGAACGATAGTGCTTTAGCAAAACTATCTATTATACGAGCATTTAAATCTGTTTCTTTTTCTTCGAAAATATATCCATGGTATGGAAATGACTAGAGACAGTTAAAGTATCATTCGAGCTGTTCGTGATTAAGTTAAAAATTTTAATGACTATAGAAAAATGGCTGCTTCAAATCCAGGAGTGCAGTCATCGATTTAATTCATTTTCTGTCGGAGGGCACAGCCTAAATTTTCTAAATATCTTTATTGCACGTCTACCTCCTAACATTTTTTGGGATATGGACGAGTCATTTAGAATGCTATCCGATTTAAAGTTGCCTTGCTCTGTGTTTGCAAGTATGAACTCAGTTGTAAGAGAATGAAATCTGCAGAGGCTTTGGTAGTTCTTTCAATATTCTTTCTTCAGTTTATGACAATATTTACTATCTTGTTCCTTCAACAATGTGCACGCCCATCAGTTTTTGAATTTATTCTTGTGCCAGTATACGTACATATGCAGCACGAGGCCTAACTGAGATTCGGAGTATACTAGGTGGTAAAGGTAAGGTCAACGAGACCACACAATTCAACTTGGAAATCTATAGGCACTGATTCGTGTAGTAGAAATACGCCAACTGATCGCAGAGGCGTGTACAACTGCAGTTAACCAATTATCGTCAAGAACTATGGCACCAGCGATGGAAGGCTCTAATACTACGACCTGCAATTAACCTCCGACCATCCCATATTTGGTTAGGATCCCGAATGCTGACTCAACAAGCTAATGGCGAGAACTCGCCTGCTGGCAACAAACTCGAACCTGCACATGCAGTGTCTGACAGCAACTCTCACACATTCTGTTACTGCGGGTGTGCATATAAAAAGTTATTTATGGGTACTATGCTAGCTAAACCGTATTATGTAGTTTGAACCTAGCTTAAGCTACCTTAACTTACCTATCATAATGTAATCCAACCTAACGCATATATTGAGGTATGCCTCAGTCTCAATCAGGACCGTTATTTTAACTTCAGTCTGCAGGACGAGTAGACATGAGATCAAGTTACTATGTAGATCCTAACCGCTCATACAATTATTTGCGTTAAACGGTGTATTTCATAACTAATTTTATTAGCTTCTACTGACGGCACCTTCAGATACTTTAACAACAATCACCATACTGCTTTCTCTGACAGCTTCGATGGTATATATCTGCTAACCTGCCCGCGAGCCTCGTCTCTCATTGCAGATTTGAGGGCGGCGTTTTTGAGATTTTGTAAGCAGTTTTGGGGATATTTGCGGCTAGAGGTTCCTCGGCCGTCTTCAGGTAAAAGATTCTGAGTCATGACCTTGCAGTCATTTAGCTAAATGGATACTAATTTATCAAAAAAACAGTAATTGCAACTAGCTGCCTGCACCCTATGCAGAACGGCTGAAATATCCACATGCTATTATTATAGTAACTCCGAGGACCGCTGACAGTAGGACCTACATACTACAGGCATAACTGCCTCAGGACCATTAGTATTAAAGCCACATTAGGCATAGGGTTGCATGGAGGCGGCAGCTGGAAAAAAATCACGGCTACAGGGTCACTCCCATCTCTGACAATTGCCATATATTTGAAATTAGTGCAGTGATGAGTTACCTTCGTACTGACGCCCGTAACAGATTTCTTGGCCACTCCAAAAGGCTGGAATTATGAAACAGATTCTGTTTACCATATGATACATTTGATGGTGTAAAAACCTCGAACAATAGTCGGGCATTATTCAATAGGCTACCTCGATTACCACACTGTTCAAGTGACCATAAATAAGTAGAGCCACTTTCACAGTGCTGTTTCTATGGGAGCGTTTTTCTGCCGGGCACTAAAGAGTTAAATTGCAGCGTTAGAAAGGAGACGAAACTGTGGCTATTGTCTGCACGAAATGGATTCAGAGCCTCTGACGTGTCTGCCAGACACTGATGCCGCGAACAGATCACACGTTCTGGTAAAAGAATACATGCAATTTTATGACGGCGGGATCAACAAGTTGAAATAACAGGCTGCAGGAGCCCCGTCAAGGAAGGATGATGTCTTGTCCGTAAAGCTCAGCAAGTTTTACAATAGATTTTTCGTTCTCTGTCAGCGTCATCGTTTCTTTAGTATACCCATGCTTATACAGGGGGCCCGACACTTTTGTTCTCAAACTTTAACATAAGGTAGCGATCGTTGAAATGAACATTTTTTGTTCTATGTAGGTATGGTCTAAAATGAGTAGTTAAAGAGTTACAAGGACTTGAAGTTGGACAGGTATTAAAAAAATCATGGCATGGAAATGAAATGCATGAAAGTGACAGGAGTTTGAATTAATTTTTATCCGATATTCTGAGTGCTCCTCGACATCAAAGATAGAGATTAGTTTTTTTTACCTTTAGTTCTTCTTCGGCTGCAAATGTATCATCGGCAATGGAGGGAATATCTAATGCTGCATGAATAAGCGGCTATGCACCTAGCGTATGGTGAAGCAAGTGGAAGTTCTAAGGAGGCAGTTCGACATGTTCGAGCGCGTCAACCATTCACACTGAGCGCCTTGGAAGCGTCTTCGTGAGAGAGTGTACGAATTTTTTTATAACTGTCCAACTTCAAGTCCTTGTAACTCTTCAACTTGACATTTTAGACCATACCTTCATAGAATAAAAAATGTTCATTTCGACGATCACTACCTCATGTCAAAGTTTGGGAACAAAAGTATCGGACACCCTGAAACAGAACATTTTGCTGGTTATCGTATATAATGATGACTATTTTAGTTGCATCTTCAGTATCAACGTACTTGACTCAGCGTTGTATCTGGAGAGGGGTGCATTTTCCTCCACATATACAACATTTCGGGTACCAAAGCTAGGTCAAACTACTGCATTCAAAATATAGCGGCTCTAAGTACACTCCTATATGAATGCCGCACCCCATGTAGTTGCCTGGGTACAAATGCACCTTCTTGTCCACCTTTTCCGCGTTGCTTCGTCCCGATTCCTCTCAGTATAATGCATAATGTAGACTTTGCTTTCGACTGGTACTTTGTTTTACTCCAAATTAAACTGCATTTACGTAATGTCTTCAGTTGCAAGTCTTCAGTGGCATTGTATACGAGTATAGTTTATTTTCATCGATAGTTAATTGAAACGTTTCTCTCGCCGAATGGTTTCCTAGATAAAAGATTTATCTTGGTGTCTGGCTTAAACCTTTCAAAGAACGCAAGCTGTATTTCCGAAGGGGAGCTCACACCTCCAGCGTCAGTTGTTCAAGTTATACGTCAAACTAAATCGATTCTCTCCGTGTGGAGAGTTCAAAGAGATCTGCAAAGGAACTAAATTTCCTCACCTTTTCGAGTTTCGAATCAAAGATCTTCCGATTGGGGGAAAAGCGTTCCTGCTGTGCAAACTGAGAATGTGTGAATCTGGTGCGTTCAGCAAAAGATGTTTCTTTAAGAGAACAAAAGCGTTCTGTCTCTGATCCTGAGGAGCTGCTGATTAGCTCAGTCCAGCGAATTAACAACAATGCAGAGCTGCAAATTTAGAAATATTTCTTCAGTGCGAATCAGTGTTGACTTTTTTTTAGGCTCACTCAAGCAGACAAGGGTACATAAGGGACGCATCCGATTGGGGAGGTGAGCTGACTTGGACTTAGTGAAATGAGTTTCAGGTATTAATCGTCAATATGTTACCCTTGAGACTTCCAAAAATTCAGTCTTGCTCCGTAAAACGGAATTTTCAGCAGGCTCAACGTAATCGGGTTGCTTCTAACAATTGCAACACGATTGAAGCTGGCCAAACCAAAGCTTCTGTCTCAAGTTTCGCACAAGCCAAGCCTCAAAGGCTTGACTTTGTGGCCTAATCGAACATCTCCTTAATCGTGGAAGCTTAACTATCGTAAAGTACTCATTTATTTCTCTATCTCTCTTTGTATATATACATATGTATAATATGTATGTGAGACGAGATTCAATCAACAGTTACAGAAAGACTACTGGGCGAGCAGCTGACAATCTGCAAATAGAAATCTTGAGCTGAACTTCCACGCAATTTCTTGACAAATTGCTCACATTGAAATTTCATTCGCGACCATCACTGCATTACAAAGTACAAGTGATGTTGGCTTCCGGATATTTATTAGGAATCAACAGTGAATTTAGAAACTTCAATCATTTCAAAATAAATGGTTTCGTTAGTAAAAACATGAAGACGATGGGACGGAGCGAAAAGCTCCAGCAAAGAGGAGTTGAATTCTCACTCGTGTTCATAAAAGTCCAAATTACAGAGCCAAATGGAGAAGAAAAAAAAGTTGCAACTGAAATTTTTGGAAAGAATTTTGATGGTACACTAGCGCCATGATCTCGAGTCAGGTGTTGCTCCCCTCAATAGTGACGGACCGTCGGTTGTCGCATGCTGTCGCCCCCTCTCTCTTCAACACCCACTGCGGGTGGGATCAAATAAGAATAGCGTGTTGTTGAGCTGTTCAATGCAACAGCCCGTAAAATCATGATGATTTTCTTCTCTTGTCGTTACTACCGGATAATTATAATATCTGTGGCGGATTCACAAGAGTAATCTTACCGCTGCCTGCTTTATTTTGAATTGATACAGGTAACGAATTTTCTTTTAATGATCAAGTGTTTGGAAAATGGAAAAACAAAATTCTATGGTTGCAAGCAGCCTTTAGTTGAAAATGTTAAGCTATATTATGTGTGCAAGATACTGGATGCAGTATTTCCCAGAATGAAATTAATTACAGTGGAACTATTCTTCTAAGATAGAGAGACACTCAGCTTTCCGGCGTCGTGGATACGGTCTCTCTGGTATATACATAGGTACATGGAAGCAATATTCGTACAATTCTTCTAGAGCAGAGCTGCAGATATGGAGGTTTTATTGCTCGTAAGAAAAGTTCAATATATCACTCTCGACAGCCTTTTGATGGATCAGGACTCGGGCGTTCATTACAAGAGGTGCTCGCTCGTGGGCGACGATTTTCATCATGTGAAAATTGCCGAGGAAGATAGAGAAAAAAGACGCATCTCTGACATGCTTGACAACTTGCCTGAAAAACAAATCAATCAATTTGAATTGTGGAAAGTATCAATGCATTTAATTCTCTTTCTGCATCACATTTCTCCTTGGTGTTGTTTGCTTGAGATGCTCTGTGCCACGAGCAGAAAATAACGAGAGTTTAAGGTTGTAAATATTTGGCAAGGCATTAATTTCACAGACGCCATGTCTGTGATGTATCGCATTTGCGATTAATTGCATGCGTTATCGACAATATCAGTGCGGTAATTGGAATGTGAATGTGAACAGAGAATTAGACTGTGCACAAACAGCCATTCGAATGTCCCTTCTCAAATGTCCTACAAATGAAAGTGTTGTTTACGAGTTTTCTGCAAGAGACGGAAAATTCCTGTTAAGATCGTAATTGCGAAAGAAAATTTGACTGTGCAGCATGGGAGAAAGAAAATTCGTCTAGTAGTAAAAAGAAAAATCACCAGTGATAGACGGTAAGGGAAGGACGACCTAAATAAGATATTGTCTTTTCAGCCCCGTTTGGCAAGGATCGAGGGCTGTAAGAATGGACTCAGACTCGACTCAAAGGAAATAGAACGAGTCATTAACTCGGTGAAAGCCAATGCCTTCGCCCGTATTGGATCAGTAGATCAACTGTTTCCTGGGAGTACGTATGGAGACGGCCAGGAGGAGAGTATTGAAAATATTGAGTTCTAGAGTATACCAGAGTACTGATTAGTTGGAAATTCGTCAAAAATTGCATAATGGTAGTTCTTAGCCTCATTATTACTAAAAGAGTACACACTGTTTACTATTATTACAGCTTACTCTAGCCAACCGGGGAGCTGGGTTGCATAGCGAACAGTGTCGGCCTCTACCTTGTCTGTGTTTGAAGGACTCTGGAAAAGTACCCAATAGATCTGCCCGGAGCATCCAGTGCCTTTTTGACACTTGCGGTATAAGGTTGCACTGAGTTACAGGCACAGCTTTTGTTGTTTCCACCCAGTCCACTTATTAGCTGTTTTGGCAAGAAGAGTGAAGCAACTTCTAAATTTTGGAGTAGATGAGGAGGCAGGTGCACTAAGTATGTTTTTTTTTTTTGCAAAAATACTGCACATAAATTTGGTAGCTAATGCGCGAAGTGACTCAAGCACGAGAATTGCGTAATTTCATTTGTTGGATTTGGGGACATATCGTTCTTCTAATAAAATAGGTGGTATACGTGCTAAATTTTAAGAAGATTTCTACGTTTACTGTCAGACAGAACATTCGGTCAAACGCTGTACGTCAAGTAAGCAAGCCCAGTTGGTGAGCTGGATTACCTCAAACTTAACGGGAGACATTTGCTGCGCTTTGGGATTTTTCTTTTTTTTTGGGGGGAAGGGGGGGAAGGGGAGGCTGTTGTGTATTCTTGAGTACAGATCACCTTAGCAAAGCTGAAGGCGGTTGCAAAGCGAAGTGTGTGGTCTCTACCGTATGCGTGTCCGCTCCCCTGCCCCTTCGACCGTTGGGGCATGAGGTACTGCTGTGCTTCAAATGCAGCTAAAAAAAATTATCTGCTTGTGCAAGCTTCTCATAGTCTGTTTGGCAATGTTTTGAATACCTTTGATTTCTAGCAGTATTATAACCCAAACTATTAAAGTAATTAACATAATATTAATAATGGCGTTTTATTAACGTTAATATCATTTACTCAATTATTGGTGTCAGCAATGAAGTCTCTAGTATTATTGTTAACGAAACTTTCATTGGTATTGTTGGTATAATCGGTTTTACCTTCATTTTAGGGCACGTTTCATGTAAAGTTGTTGCATAACATTTTCAAATAACGCTGACATCAGTCGCTCAAGGTCTCTGCCGCGCCGTCCCATGGGCAACCTCTGCCTGTGGACAGTTCTCGTTCAGCTATTTCTCTTCATTCCTGGAGCCCTCCCAAGTTTGTTCATATATTTCTATATTGATGGGCGAAGAGCTCAAGTTCCCGCATGACCAACTTGAAAAAGCGTCGTTTTGGACATTTTTAAATGCTTGCACAGAAAGCTGACCGTAATTTCTTTAGAAGTGCAAGCATCTCTTGCAAAGAAATTGAATGTGGTATGCCAATCAGTGTTGGAATTTTGAAAGACATGGTGAGCATTATCATTTTTGTGTGTATTTATGAAGATAACTTGCTGATTAATATTTCGTACGTTAACCTGTGACTTTTTTATGAAAGCAGTTGCAAGAAACTGAGATGAGCCTTAGAGGAAAACGTGTCAGCTTATATATTTTTGTGACACCATAAAAGATGTGGCTAAGTTTTAGATACGACAATCAAGTAATCGTACATCTTTTTGGAAAAATTTTCGTGGCCCAGATTTTCAACAACCCATTGACAATCTTTTTCCTTCTCTCACAGCTTCTGAGGTTACCTCGCTAATGATGAGAATGACATTTCTTTTTTAGGTCGCAAATGAAGCAATTTCAGTCTTTTGAATATGGCTGCTCTTGAACCCCCTTCTCAGTGCGCTCTTCCTTAACAAGGTCTCTACTTCGAGTAGGCTTCATGCAAGCTTTTCCAAGAGCTGGGCACTTTTATTATCTCTGGTTAATTTACTGATGAGAAACAGGTCTTTGTTCCCTAAGTGATATTTGAGAAGTCCAAAGTTTTCGTCAGGTGCTTTGCTTTCCTTACTTTGTATAATTGAAAGAACTCGGAAGTCGACTAGATTTGTTCTGAAACGTTAATATTCTTTCTTAGCGTAGAATCGGGACATAGCTTTGTGCCCTGGCTCCAAGTGACGTCGTTCTAATGGGGCGAAAAAACTAATTACAGGTTACGAAGGTTGAGAAGTAGGACAGCTCTGCCGGCGTATATACTGAAGAATTTGTCCAAGATTAATTGGAGAGAAATGTCTGATAGCCCTAGATCTTGAGTTTCTTTAGCTTCAGCATAGGAGCAGTTCTGAAACTTAGACAAGAGTACCGTTTCCCAGTAGCAAGACGTCTGAAACATATCTCACGCTCTCTTAGTAGGCGAAGTAAAGAACAACTACACAGCCCGATTTTTTGATACAAGCTGACTGAAGCGTGTCCTGTACTTCCCTAAATTTAAAATTTGCTTCACGCATTTAGACAAGAGCCCAATATTATAGAATTAAAATATCTCCTATTTGCTGAATTTCTTGTATTTTCAATAGTAGAAATCACACTTACTCCAGAAATTTACCCCAGACTACATTTCACTCAAAATAAACTGCTTTTTGTATATCTTACCTCACTGAACGTTTCTGTTTAAGTCGTTACTTTTGCTTCGGTTTTAGAGAATTTAGAGAAGGTGTACAACTTATTCCATTATTTGCACTGCAAAATTTTGCGTTTTCAGGTATTGTATAATAGTAAACAGGCGCTAGAAAACTACCGTGTTGCGTACACTAGTTTTCGATAGCTTCAGTTTCTAATATTATTAAAGCCAAAGATTGTTTTAATGCACAGGATATTATTCAATTTGCACTGCATTCTTGCCCGCAAAATACAAAGTCTCCCATTGAGTATTCAAGCATAAAATGATGCTTCTATACGAATATTCATAGTTTCAGCAAAATAGTGAAACTTCGTCTATGTTCAAAATTCGAATTCCACGATCTACACCTTTGGTTCACGTATAGAGTAATTCTGTCTCCACTACGCCCTGCCACTAAGAAATTTGTTATATTGCAGCAAGTTTTGCAATCTTTACGGAAGACCTAATTAAATAGCGCTGGGTAACGAACAGTTTAGTGCTGAGATTCACTCTCCTGCAAAATCACAAATTATTCGTTGCAACTTTAAATTTAAATACTGTTTTTTTTCATCGCTTCCCATTTTATAGGTAGGTAACAATACTCAGCGTCTTGTACTTCATCGCTATTATTTTTGCAGAATGTCCACTGGAGCCCTTCGGTAACGTTTCAGCTCGAGCTGCGTTCGGGAGTGTCAATGATGAGTATTAAAATAGTACTGTATGTGTTAACAAAATTTTGCGTTTGAAAACCTGAAATCAACATCATCAGTTTAACGGGAGTCAACAAATGACATGACTGTAGCAAAGAAACTGAAATTGACTACCTCTATCGAGGAAACAATTTCCCAACACCAGTACGTCATTCCATGCACTGACGGATAGTACCGTCCTCAGGGCACTCGTGCAGCACGAAAACTGCAGTATTCGTGCAACACGAACAGGCAGATATTTCCTACTGGTGTATGAAAATGAGTGCTGGGTTAAGAAGGACACTTTTCACGGCGTTGTTCAAAGTTTCAATTCATTAATCTGCACCATAGGCTTTCTGTGATCAGAAGACTCATTTCTCTGCCGAATCTATCTATTAAAATATTAGTCCTATTTGATGCAGGATCATTGATCCTACTCGGGACTCAGTATCACTTGGAGACCGCGCAATACAGCATCGCGTAGCACAGGCAAGTAGTCACATTGCTGTCAGTGCCCACAGATTGCGCTGTCATTGCTGGCAATACAGAATAATATCGCAATCTCTCTCGATTTATCGCCAGACCTCTCATATCTGGACCGTGACTGATGCTGTCTCAGTCAATTGACCTGTGCAAGTGCGCATGGAGCTGCATGGTCTCGCTGTGCTCTGCCTGGACTGTGAGATGTCTGGAATGATTTGGTCTCGGCCTCTTGGGTAGGCACAGTCTGGGTCACTTGACCTGCTGATGGAGCTGCTCTTGTCATGCAATGCCTGGAATGGTATAGTCCTGGAAAAGTATAATCTAGGAAATGCCACGAGAGAGATGCAGGTTTGGTCATGCAATGCCTGAAATGGTATAATCTTGGGCAGGTAATATCTAGGAAATGCCATGAGAAAGATGCAGGTTTGGTGATGCAATGCCTGGAATGGTATGGTCCTGGGAAAGTCGAGTCTAGATAATTCCATGGACAAGAAGCTAAACTGGTCATGTAAGGCCTGGAATTGTACAGTCTAAGGTAGTCTCCACCGTAAAGAAGACCACTAAAAATAGCTGAAGAAGAAGCTTCTAATCCAAAAGCGCAAGGTCTGCGACTGAATACCCATGCAGCTTCAGGTATAATAATTTCATTTACTGTACCTTAACGGACTAAGAAAAGTAAGTATTAGCTAGCTTTTCAGTGCACGTTGATAATTAGATACATTCAATCTTTGAAATCAATAGAAAGTCAGAGTTGTTACTGTGCGGTGATTCCATTGTGTTCCAAATTCCGCATAACTTAAGGACTCATGGAATTGAATTACATAACTGAAATTTGTTCAACAGGCACTTACATTTGCTCTTCATTATAGTTACTTTACATCAAACGACAGTGCTTCAATGATATTGATACAAATAATTCCCTTGTTTGTTTCAATTACTACTAAACAGAGCAGCCGTTGGAAGGATCATACTGTGTCTAATTTCTTAATCCTACTTCGATCTAGCGCAACACTTGAAGCTTTCACTGCTACACGCAGTGCAGTATAGATACAAGTGATCAGATCAAAAGTTTTTACCTTGCGCAATAAATTCAACTACAAAATATCAGTGAGTATGACAAGCCGATCCAATCTTCAAGAGTTCAATTCACAGCGCAGAAAAAATGGCCAGCGCCTCAGCTGCTGGGTTCTCACCAAGCGGTGGCGACTGTCCCCGATTAATTTATCTGCGCTCCTTAATTAATATCCCCCTGAAAATAAAATTACTTGTCATCTAAATATCAAGGCTAATTGTTTGCTCCGATTGGATGTCCTGCGAGATGAGTGATGAATTTTGAAAACCGTTATTGAAGCTGCGATGAGTCATCGGAGCCTAAGACAATCAGTCTTGCTGACGTGGCAATTTGCTCGCGAACTGTTGCCAATTTTGCCCCTCTTGCCGGACTAATATCGAGGCTGTCTGATAATAAATTAGCGATACTACTACAGGAAATGGCATTATGGTATCATTTACAGAGAAGATGAACCTGATACACAAGTTTGGCAACATTTGGTGATGGTGTTTGAGTAATTTTCAGCCTAATTAAAAAGAACCCCAAAAATATTCAGCTTAATAATAATACCCAAGATCAGCAAAGTTTTAGTACTTCGTAGCCTTGATTTTTATTACCGGGTCGAGTTTACAGCAACGGTAGCACAGGGCTGTTGAGGTACCAAGAGTTTCAGGCAAACCAGCCGGTGCAGAGGGATAGGTTACAAATGCTGCATTACTACTGAATATATCCTTTGGCTGTAAGTAAATGACTGGTATTCTTCCACCAAGCTACTACACAGCATCGTCTTGAGAGCAATAAACCTGCTGGCGCACAGGCCGTATTAGCGTGTCAGTTTCTACGTCTTTTTGCATGCAGCTGTCTTCGATGTCAGAGAACCAACTGACACCTCGTTTACCTCTCACATCTCTGATTTTACCTATTCTAAAGGAAGAACCTTTCGGTGAGATTTTTTTGCACAAGAAAATTTCCAACCATTGAATAATACTCGGTACCAATTGCTCCCGTCACTCACTGCTTTCCGCTACATTCTGAAAGCAACAATTTCAAATGCCAGGGAGCTTTTTCTAAATTAATATAGACACACACAGTAATTTTTGACTACGGGATGATTTTATTGAATCAGTTGTTGTTGATTTAGGTTTATTTTAATATTAGAAAAGTAAAATTTACAGTTTCGGAGCAGCTGCACTATCTTGACGTTCATCAAACATATAGTTACCGGTACTTCAATTTGTTCTCTCATGTAATCTTCTATAAATTTGTATGCATAAACATAACTTTACCCACGTTGGCAACTACAAACTGGCTGTAGATTCCCTGAAGTATGAATACTGACGACATGTTTATCAAAGTGATCATCATCATTCACCCTTATACTAAGTTCTCTGAAATTTCTATCTTTTTACTACGTTTAAACAAATTTTCAGGAACCACACTGGTTCTATAGCAGTTTTGTGTTCTCAATTCATTGATGGTTGCGATAGTTAAAATTTTAATTGGTTGCGCAAAAAAATCGTTTGGTATAACTGTAGAAGTACAAGATTTACATCAAGCCCGATGTTCCAATGCAGCACATCAAGACATAATCTGTCAAAAGCAGTTTCGGAACCCATCAGAAGAAGCCCTATTTACGGTACCAAAAAGAGTTCAGTTGGTTACAATAAGGGCGCTGCGCAGATCTTGGCGTAATTCACTTCTTTGCGAGCATTTTCCCAGTCGAATGTTAAGCAGGAAGCCAGCAACCAAACGGTGCCTACGCAAATGCGTTCATTGCGCTGTCACCGAAGATTGGCAGGGTCGCATGAGAGAAATAGAGCCAAGGCGACGGTCTGAGTGACGACGTTAATAAACGCGCGCTCCGTAAAGAATGGCTCCAAGCTAAACATGTGATGCGTCGCATTGGGGGACCGATGCGAGGTCGTGAAATGCAGTACTGCACTGCAGATACGGTGCTATAAAATTCGGCGGCGAGAGTAAGAAAACATGTCTGCCAAAAGTTTTTGAGAGCAGCATGAAAATTATTTTACCTTATTCAAGTCTGATTGACAGTGAGAGCTTAAGTAACCTATGCCTGGCTGCATAGTGCTGTATTTTTAACTGCTGTAACAGCAAGGAAAGAAACTTATCCGCTTCAGGTGTTTGTTTTAACTATAACTGCATTTCACTGGATATTTGCGATATGAGAACACGCTGTTAGAGCAATCAACTCATAAAACTGAATCTATGCATGAAGAAATTTTGTACGTTAAGAAAAGGACGATATTGTCGCGTTTTAATCTGAAATACAGTAAGTACTCAAATGACTAGAAAAGTGATTATATTTTGGAGGACGAGATCGTCAGCCAAATTTCTAAGACAGCTGCATGATTGTAGAGTATAGTGCTACAGATTCAGTTGCGGGAAAGAAGTACGGAGAGTGAAAGATTTGTATGAGCTAAACTTTTGAGATAACCTATATATACCTAAGTATATGTAAAACAACATGTTACTTGGCATAATACTGACAGGAGCCTGAGCAGTGTGAAATCCTATAACGCAAATAATATGAAACATTTTGGTATATGAGCTGCGCATGGCAATGTTAGCAAAACTTATGCTCTATGCTAGAATAATAATATCTCTTGAGAAAGTCTCACGTCAGTGAAACACCTCAATTATCTACCCTGACTACCATAAACTAAGGAAGACATTGCCATAACTTCCTTAAAAAACAGGTCGAATGTACAATGTTGTTTCTGCCAGCCCGCCAGTAAAGTGAAAATTATGCATAATAAAAGAGTTTACTGAAACTAATCTAATAGCTGCAGAGTTCTACTGGCATTTTCTTCAATCCTGTTCACTTTCACAAAGATCATCTCCATTGTAAGTATCTCTGATTTGTCCCAATCTTTGTGCTGAAACCTTTTTTTTTTGTGTTAAAGTAAATACTCAGCAAAAGTCTACTTTGACTGATAGTTTGAGCAAATTTTGAATTTTTCTCGCTACTTTAGCTCATTTAACCTCCCTGCTCTTCACCCAGCCACTATAGGCACACTGTGGTGACGTCGAACATTTCTTGGCTTTAGATGCAAGACCGAAGCAGAGGGTCGGCTGAAACAGGTTCATCATTGAGTGGACGGAGACTGTAAACAATCAGTGAAGCAATGGAGCAAAAAATTGATGTCATGTTGCCTTGATTACCAATCTGCACTGCAATAACAGGATATTACTTTCTCGAAATTTTGTTATCTGCAGCAAAGATAACAAGATAGAGTTGTTGCAATTTGTATCCAAATGAAAGTTGCATTGTCACAATGAAGCTTTAGTGCCTAAGCTTTTATCTGCACTGCGGGGAAAATATATGTATTTGTCAAACTCTCAAAACGATGAAGAAGCCCGATTCCTCAAATTTTATATTATTTTATTTATTAGTCGGGTTTGAGATTTAAGTCATCTCAAGCACAATCGGTTTCCGAATAACTCCTGAGAATCAATCCAAAGTGGCATATCGAACGCTTAAGAGTTTCGTGTCGGGCAAGTTAAAGCTAATTCGGTTAGGCTACTTCACCAAAAGTGGGCGAATCGAAACACCTTCATTAGGGGGCATTTTCTGCAGTATTAGGTAACTGAAATATTACCCGCATTTTCCGTAGAGTTAACAATCAAGTAAGCGTCCGGCTGATGGCGTACGAACATAAAGTGAGACATTGTGTCTACCGATATTTTTGCCTACAAATACTTCGCCTAAAGGGATCATTTCGCCTATAGCTACCGGACAATTTGTCTAGCGGACATATCGTCTACAGGCGCTATGGACATTGGGAATTGCCGAAGTACCATCCGGCACCTTTGCCTTAGCCTCTCTATATGAATGGTTAAATATCATCCAAATTTTGCTGAAAAATGGACGACAGTGCCTTCATTCCTTAATTCATGATCTAATAAAAACGTTTCGTGGGAATAGTGCTATTTGAGACGTTGTATATTTGAAACCGCCTGAAGGAACGGGTAAATGCTGACAATCAATTACAGAGAAAAAAATAATAAGAGTTCGATAAATATGGCCTGTTTGTCGGAGTGGTCAAGTTTTACTGAATATGAAAATATAGTCATCACAGTAAATAAGTTTGTCTTGTTAAGTGCTAAGAATATGTGTGCTAGATAAAGTCATCGATACTCAAAGATAAAAGGGCAAGATATAATACAACCCGCAGCCATGTCAACTCTAGTGTGGCAGAAGAAGTCCTCAGCATGACACAGGTCTTTAATAGCTATTAGGTGCCTCAGTGAAGTCCAGCTGGCTCTGAAGTGCGAGACTTCACGTTCTCTTTTTAATCACTAATGTTGGTAACTGAAGATTTCCATTTACTTTTCAATTATCCTTCAGCATTGCTGCTGCATCATTAAGCATAAATTGGACAGGAATTATTCCTTAACCATCCATAAATATATGCTTCAAATAAGCGGCCATACTCGTATTGTTGCAAGATATGACCAGCGATACATATGCGAATCAGTATTGTGCATTCGTGGAGCTACTAATTTTCAAAACAGAGTTAATTATATTTCTATTATTAGATGATCGTTCTTTGTGCATGGCATAATCTTCTGGTTAATTTACATAACAGTATTAATTAAATTTGTATTGTCAGTTGAGCACTGTCAGTGTCTGGTGTCATCTTTTGGATAATTTAACTTACGAACGTTGCACTATGAATGCGCTGGGAAGCCTTTGAATGGCAGTAATACTGCTTAAATAATATTTTAAGGAAATACAGAGTGCAGTCCTTAATTGGAGGTAACAGTCTTGCGTAAACGTTCTGGCAGACTCAAGTACTAAGTTTTGGAGCACGTAAAAATGGAAACCTTCCAGCTCTATTCCCTGAACAGAAATGCTATTTAAACTATAAAAAACGCGCCCTAACACATTCGAAATATAAGTGATCAGAGAAAAACGAAGTTAGATAAATGGACAGACTCATATTTACAAAGGCTGCCTGGCAATTTAGTGATATGCAGTTACGTGCACTGCCGAGATAACTAGCTATTGGTTTTCTCATTATTCCCAAGCCAACACTAGACCGGAGGCAGCAGCAGAGCCGTCACCCCATCACACGTCGAGCGGTGTGCATAACGCCACTTGGACCTTATGCGCAGACCTTCGGAAGATTCAAAGCAAAAGAGCGCATTCAAGCTGATCCGTTGACTTGAGACAATCTAATATGATTAGATTTAATCTCATAAGGAACCACGCACTTCATTCACGATGTTTCGAACGATGCTGTTGCTATGCGCAAAGCAATCTCCTAGTAAACAAGACCAGAGCTTCAACCAAAGGCGTTTGGATGTGAACAATAGGACGGGCAGTTCTCCGTACTAAATCTAATACAAGCAATTAAATCTCTCAGACCTTAAAAATAAATTATTTCTGGTTACTCTACTTGCCACATTAGCTGGAGACTGCCCTGTGTGTACCTTATTGAAGGCGAAGAACTACCCTCTTTGGTAAATACGATTTAAAATTGAAGTATTTGGTTAGAATAACGAGGTTGTCCTTTTGAGGACGAGCGACCAAAGTGTTATTCAGTCCTTACTGAGTTAATTCACCTTAAAAGTAATCACATGCGGCTATCGCCTGAAAATCATTCTTAAGTGCTCCATTACAGTGAGAAGAAGTTGCGATAGGCTTAAGCGAAATGAGTTAGATGATTTCGATCCATGTGAGCGAGGCTTACATGCCTTATTTGAATGGAAGTGGCTATCATTAGTATGGGATTATTTGAAAGAGGCACCGTTCACAGCACCGCGTCGAAGTTTCTTCTCAGTTCAACTTCTGAGAGTAGTACGAATTGTAATGGGCCAAGACGACGATAGGTTCACAACGGACTCACATAATTCCCGATCTCCGGGGTGGAACCTGCAAAGTCTGGAGCCAACCAACATTATGTTATAATTATATTGTCATGACTTCGCAGGTAAAATTACAATAAGCAGTTCACCTAGATGTAGCTGTTGCATGTCTTAAATATTTGTATGATTTACTAGTCTTTGAATTATAGGTGAAAAGAGGAATATTAGGAGAAGAGCAGTGCTGAACGGTGAAGATTTTATCGTGCAGTAAAATAATGGTTGAAATCAATAAAAATGGCTAGAAGTGATTGAATCAATGTTAATATTTAGTAAATAATGAATCAAATATTCAATAATGGCTAAAAAATAAAATTAATGGCTGAAAGAATGATTAAAAATGAAAAAAATATAAGCTAGATATAATAAAATTCTCTAAAATATAATATGCAGAAATGATAAAATTAGTAAAAGAAAGAAAAATGAAATCGTCATTAGTTTGTGCTTCTAATGTACCGTAATGATGCTTGTACACAAAATTCCAATGATAAAAGTTACGCATATTAATTAGTAAATGGAAGCGTCCAAAAGCTTTTAGTGGTGTTCAATTACCAACACATTTCTTTTGTAGTTTCTAAAGTTGGACCGCAAGCTGGAAAATGTAAACTCAGTTTAGTGCAGCAGTTGTATAGTCTTTTATTTTGCTCTGATAAATTGCGGTAGGTCTAACCCTTCCAAGCTTTTATAAAGCACCACGTTTTCCAGGCATACCTAGTACTTTTTGTAAAGTTCAGAAATACACGTACCAGGCACGAAAGGGTAAGCAGTTCAGATAGTTGATACGTGTGTAAAAGCCTTAGATAATGCCACCGACTGATAAAACCCAGTTTTGTTGATTGCTTGTTTTTGTCTCCATCTCGATATTAAGAAGTAGGTAGGAGAAAATTCATCTCTTGTAACACCAGAGAGCCGATGTCTTATTAAATTTGAAAGTGAAAGAATGAAGAGGACTGAAGTACCTTAGTTGTGGCGTAGACACTAAATTGTGCTTAATTCCTACTAAACATATTCTTAATCTGCGTTCATGAAGTTAATGTTGAGCAGCTCAACGAAAAGAAAGGAAAAATATTGCTGATATCACAACTACGAAGATGAGAGAAGGCCCTTCGTTGACGTAATTATATACTGCCGCCTTCTGAAGGCAACGCGCGCCACAGGTATGCTATAAATTAAAGATTTTCTGCTGATGAGCAAACCCCAACAATGAACGGGTTCAAACACGTGGGTCACACACTACAAGAGATAAAGCGTTCCTTTTTATTGCCGTTCGTCGTCAAAAGGTTAAGAGAGCCTTGATTAACTGAAAATGCTAGCTAGGACTACTCGACTAGGTCGGCTCCTCCAGGAAGCAGGAGCAATGAATACTTTTGTCGGAAAAATAAGCCATGGCCCACGAATGGGAAAAATGTTGCCATTGCCGCTCTTGACAACAGGTTTTATGCTCACTTTAGGAAGGAAATCGATGCGCAAACGAGAAAAAAATGAGTGCGCTCTTCACCATGTGCGCTAATGAGTGAATTACAAAGTATACTAATTAGGAAAGTTCAAATGCGTATCGTGTGCTATAAAGACCGTCAATTTAGTAAAATACGGTAAATATGTTATGCTGCTACCAGGTTTTTTGTGGCATCGCAATATGGTTTATTTAATAGACTTTTTTGATATGCGAGTTATCTTTTTCTGTTATATGCATAAATGTTTGTGGGCTTACCTTGAAACTCTAGCTAAATAATCTAAAGAGCTAATGCTGGGTTACTTTATCGGTGTCGTATACAGGATACGAGGCGCACATATTTCGGACGATAGCAATTGACGGACCCATAATTTTCTATTTTAATTCATGTACTAATTTTGACAAGAAAAAAAGGATTGCAGTGCTTGGCTGCAGTAAAATTAATTGAACACACTCTTCTAAAACCGCGAGTGAACATTTTAATTCAAACATAAACTTCGTAGCAGAATCCTGACCCTCTCATGAGAAACTGAGAGGCGTTACTGCTTCGTCTTTACAGTTTTTTTTAATCAATGTTCGTTAGTATTATACTAAAGGCTCCACTTTTTTGCTTGAATGTGTGTTTGTCTGTTGTTGTTGATGATGTTCACTCAGAGCACATAAGTATATAACTTCATGAGCTATCGTATTGTCAAAATAAAATGATTTCAGTTACTCTATCAGGAACAGAGATTTTTCAAGTTTTATTGAGGTAAATGAATGTAACATTCAGAACGTATAGATAATACATGTAGTTTTTTTTTATCAATTCACTCGCATTTAAGAAGTTTAATGGCATATGTACGTAGCTCTCAGAGTTATCAAAATTAATGTTCCTAAGTCTGTAGCTTTCAATTCCTTCCCGAATTTGGAAAATTATGTAATAAAAGAAAAAGAGAATTAAAAAAAAACATATGCCATCGAGCTTCCACATTGTCAACGCTTTGTTTATTTAGTGCTGTTTCTATAGACAAAGGGATATTATTAACTGCTGAAAAAGGTTTTTCGCACTGGGGCATGGACTCTTTGTTCTGCCGGCATTCAACACAAAGTACTTGGTAGAACTAATTGGTTTACTGTTACTAAATTGCTATTGTTGAACGAAATGCTGTTAGATTGGACATGAGCTCTTTGTGCAGCTTACATTCAGTACAAATTACTTCACTGGAATGATTGGCTTAGTAGCAAATTTGTATTATTTGCTAAGCTTAAACGCACATGAAGATAAACAAGAATTCTTAATTAACAAGAAAAATGATTGTTAAAGCTTTATCGGTAATGTTTTTACTCACCATTAAGTTATGTTTAATAAATAACATTTTAAACAAGTTTTAAAGTTAAAAGCACGAGATGGATATATTCTTATCTATATTTATTTGAAAATAGAGAAAGAATTGAAGATCAACGACTGTTTTGTAATGTTTGTTATCCGTTTATATGTGTTGATGCCACAGGTAAAGTTTACCCCGAACGTTCATATATTTGGCTGTGCGTGGAGAGGCTCCGTGCCTGCAGTGTGTGCGAGTGTTCAGTCTACCTGACTCTGCGCCGAGAGATTTCTCAATGTATATCACCAAATTTTCTAATCTTATTTGTTTAATAGTCAGTGGAGAAGTTTTTACTTAGGTTGACCGAGCGGCTGATGCAAGTTCTAACTAGAGCACTCTGAGAGTGCATACCTCCTCCAAGTAAGGTAGCGGTAACGAAAAATACCATGATTTTCTTTATATCAACACCAAAACCTGATCACTTGTGCCTTTGATAATGTTAACGGTGTTCGTAATTTTGTTGGAGATCCGTTCATAACTTTTTGAGTTAGGTTACTAACATACATTTTAACAAACATAAGTCAAACATAAAAACGGACGAACCGGTCATCACCAAAATTTAATCAATTATGTCGTTTAACATGACTAACAATTCTTGAAAATTTCATAAAAATCAATCCATGATTTTTTTTAGTTATTGCGCTAAAAACATAACATCGAACACAGCGACAAACAAACGAACGAACGAACAGATCATCACAAAAATTTGATCATTTACTTTCTGTAATAAAGCCAACAACGCATGTGAATTTCATGAAAATCCGTCCCTTACTTTTTACGTTAGGGCACCAGCAAAAAGTAGGCAGATACACAAAAAACAGATGGACAGATCCTCACCATGAGTTAACCATCTAATCCTCCAAACATACCTAACAATCTCTGTAAATTTCGTCAAAATCGGTCCATAACTTTTGAGTTATCTTGATGACAGACAGACAGGATAACAGACAGACAATGCCGTCGAAAACATAACCTGATTGGCGGAGGTAAATATTGCTGCAGTCTGATGGAAAACAAAGAGATTTCATTAAAAAATTGAATACAATGTTATCAAAATATGAAATCTCATTATGAAACTAAAAATAAACTTCAACATACCATTGTAAGCTTCAGTAATGAATGCAACATGAATGGAAAATCTAAGGTAATAGAAAAATAAACTAATGAAATAATAAGATAAAACAGAGTGTCACTTTCCCTCCGTATAGACTATTTCAATACGTATCACAATGAATTTCTTGCACAAACAACACACCCTATAAACCCAGCGCCAGCACACAGTCAGTATTTACTAGCGGAGGTAACTATAGCCGCGTCACTGTTGTTTCAGCTTTGCAATGTAAAGGGATAAAAACTCAATGCTTTATAGATTTATCGTATTTACCATTTTCCGGGCTTCCATTATGCAAGAAGGAGGAGTGTATGGATAGGATTGATTCACTGTTAGCTTAGAAGTGAAGTTTGGCATGCGGAAACTTTATTGTGATGTGTTCAATGTCTAATAAATTTTTACTAAATACTTGTAGTTCTTTGTGTAACCCGGATAACGAATGCCATATGTGCTGTAAGTTGCCGCACCACAATAGTGCGGCGCTGACGGGATAGTTGGGATGGTGGTATCAAACCATGTAGTGTATAGCAATGATTTTTGCAAACTTAACCATGGCCGATGCCTTACAAAGTTGGTTCCACCGGTACAATTCTTGCACAAATTTCTAAAAGTAGCTTGCTATTTTTAGTACCTACTCAGTATATTGCTCGCTTATCTAGATACGAAACTATCGCAATTTGTGTTGTTTTAGTAGTTGAAAGGCGGTTTTCTTTCCAAATATACTGTGTCTGAAATGTGCAGAGTAGATACGAAAAGTACCAGGCTGCGTCCAATAAGTAATTGGTAAAGGGATGTGATCGGACCATTTTGGAGGCACAGACCCAGACCTGTACTTTAGAAGGCCTTGTCATGGCATACATTTGTGTATTTATAAATCTATAAAAAAGAGAGCTGCTGCAACACTGCATGACGAAACCTCTAACTTGCATAAAAATTTACTATAACAACTTCTGCTCATACGATTTCTTGACTTAATTTTACGAGTTACTTGTTGAACTAGAGCTGCATGAATACCCAATCAGAAAGTTTCAGGCATTTATCCGATACCGTTCACTATTTACTAGTAAGCAGCCGATAATGCCTACCGGCGGTGGGTAGCCAAGAGCTGTATTAAGAAATAGGAAAAAAATCAACTTAAACAGCCCTTGCGCTACTATATAATTCTAGATAGAAGTACGTTTCCGAGTAATATTTAGTGAATTTAGTAAAGTAACATTATCTTAGACAAGTAGTAAAAACTGAAACGAATAATAAAGTTAATCATTCCGATTATATAATCTGATGTCCTAATTAATTGAGACTTATTGTGGCTTATACTTTTACTTGGCTTGGATACAGTGGAACGATTTTACTGTAATTGTGACTATTGTTGTTCATTTAAACCAGATCAAGAAGTGGCTGGTGCGAGGCAAATGAATAGACTCAGCCGACACTTCTCTGAGAATTTCAATTCTATAGCCAGCTGTCTCTGCATTGTGGCTTACGCGAAACATTCATGGCATGCACTTGAGGGCGCGACACAAGGACAGTTCCGGACAGTAAGAGACTTGGACTGAGGTCTACACCTACAGCAGGTACCACCAACGAGCAGATGGTACCAAATTTATGCGGTGAGAAGTTTAATAAACTGCATGCTGAAACGCGGCTGCTGTTAGAGTCAATAATCACAATAAGATTATTTATTTTGGATCATAATGACACCAGCAAAGTTGAATCTTTCGTATTTAGTAAATTTCCCTTTAGGGCGGATTTGTTTATTTTCTGTTTTAAAAGTTTCATAATGGCTGTAATCATTCTTCTATAGTTGGAACTAGCGCTGAAAGCTAAAAAAAAAGAAAAATGTCCCTTCAAGACCATTTATTCGTTTTGCAGTAAAATATTTTAGCATGGTCTTGATCACTCATGCACAGTTGGGGCAAACATGGAGAAACTAGCAACCATATTGCCACTGGATGTTTTCAGAGGAAACAATCAGTTGCTTCTGAATAAGATATATTACTGATATAGTTATCTTAGTAGTAGAAATGATGCTGCAAATAGAACGGAAAGTATTAAGGAAGGCGAAATTGTGCCCAAGCTCTATAAAAATTGTTAGTTTGGTTCTATTGCCTCCTTCTACGATTCTTTCTATACCGCATGATCCGCATGATTGTATGCAATGGAAACTATTGCGACATTTTTCCACGGTTAATTATGGTGTTCACTTGCGTTAGTTTGACCGGAGGCAGCGATTTTAACTTAACCCACCCAGTCGAAACTCGGAATGGGACTTTTTGGCACCGATTTGTTTACGCCGATGTTTTGGCACCGATTGTTTTAACGCCGAATATGAAGGTTAGGTTAGGTATGGTTCGGTTAGGTATGGTTCGGTTAGGTATGATTAGGTTGGGTATAATTAGGCTAGGTATTGTTTGGTAAGGTTAGGTTACGTTAGGTTAGAAAAAGAGTCGTTAGAATATTTGCGATGTTTAGCCCACAATCACGAGATGCAGATAAATAAATAACTCGAGTCAATACAGTGTTGATGTTATCTTCTTTGGTATGTGAAAGTTGGCGAGCGCATTATACATACGGTATTGTGCGACTATTTCAATGTTAGTTCTTAGATATTGATCTAAATAAAAGGTTTTATAATAATTTCATCTAGTCTATATATACTATTTCAATTCCAATCAGCGCTAAGATATTCGGCGACAAAAAAAGTGTCGCTAGAGATCACGGCGCCAAAAAAAAAAAACGGTGCCTAAAAGTACCGGACTCGTCTAAGCTGATGTCTGCCGCTTAACCTTGTCTACCGTTTTGTAGTCCGCCTACCTTACACCTCGTCTAAGCTCTCTTAGTATTTTGATTTCACCTGTGAATCTCGCATACATTCTACCAGCAAGTAATTCGGGCTTCTATCCTGAGAAAGACATACCTAGAGATAAGATGGTGCTTCTTGAATCGTTCTGCTATGCATTTGCTCGAACAGACTCGGCTAATTTTTTCAGTCACGGTAACCCTCTGATCTCAAGACATCGTTGATTTCTTTAGATATTATACCGGGTGCCTAAAAATAGTTACATTTTGAATTGGTTGCTGTTTCAATACGCATCAAACAAAAGAACAGTCCTTGTATGTGTTCGGTATCTTCTATACCGAAACACAGCAGCCAATGGAAAATCAATTTCATGTTTTTTAGGCACCCAGTACATTCGGTTCAAAAAATACTTTAAAATGAAATTGTTCAACACTACCCGCTGTGTGCTCCATACCGTCTCCTAGTTACGCATCTGACCCCAATTAAGAATGTCATCCGCCACCAGCTAAGTGAACATAATATTGCGTAAAACAAATTAAAAGCGCTAGATATGATACGGTCACATGTCTTAATGTCTTTGCTTCGAAAATTATGGGAAAAAAAAATTTTTAAGACACGAAAAGTAGACAAATATGGCTGAACTCCCTTCAAGCGAACATGAGAGCTTCTAGCGACTTGAATTTTCCCCTCTCTAATACTGAAAAGCGTAACGTGCAGAGCCTCAAGCAGAACCATAATATGAATATTCTTTATTTGGCAAGAAACTCTTAGCGTACGACATAACATCCATAGCGCAACAGACATTCATCAGCACTGTGGCTGTTATATTTTCAGCCTCGAAAGGTATCACTAACACCCATACTACAACAGACTTCCATCAGCGCAGATGCTGCAGCGTCTGCACCTCTGCAAAGCCAAAGAACCATGGCGACGCTACTGAGCTTGCAGGCGGAATTCGTGGGCAGGGTGCGTGAAATGGATTGTATTTGAACTTCATAGGGATCCAGGCAAACTTTTGATCTCGTTCACATATTGCAAGCGCTCGCAGTTACGCGTTGCAGGGTCGGCAGCACTATGCAGCGGGCAGATGTGTGAAAAGTTTTTTGAGCATGGCATATTCTTGTTTGGAGCAATACTGGCCATTGCATCTACAAAATGAAATGCTTTTAATTGAAAACTGCTACGTTTCCTCATTCTCTGATGGAACGGTAACCCAAAATATTATTAGGTCGTACTCGACTGGGGCAGCATAATATTTTCACTCAATTAAGCGAACCTACCACGCATGTAGCATTTGCACATTGTTTTGCTGTACTTATACTCGTAGTTATCTCGGTCTCTATTATGTCGCATTCCAATAGTTCTTATGCCTATTTCGCTCTAACAAAACAACAACCCAAGTCTTGCTAACCTTGGCTATACCCGACTGCGTTGTCTCAACAAGTGTCGACTGATACATTACATTTTAATTGCTCACAATATCACTCGCTGGCGAGGACGAGCTGGCGCGCAAGCATCCAATTATATATCAGGACGCCACAACATAATTATCACGTCGACATTTGCCGGACGCTATCAGATGCAAGTGCTTCCGAAATAACTGAAACGTTCAGTTACAACTTGCACTGCCGGTGCTAACGACTGCGTATTTTAGACATTATTAATTCTGTTCAATTTATAGCGCCATCGGATGACCGTGCCAGCGCTCAAGTTGTTGTTTTGATATTGGCAGTAAAGCCGAGGAAAAACAGTGTCTCAAGGTTACGATAGTATTGGCACCGCAGTTAAGTTAGTCATGAGCAACTCGGTTATTAAAGTTTATGCTTCAGTTAAAAATTATTGCTAATTTTACAGTACGTTACTTGTATATGCGGTGTCCAAATCAGTAGATTGGAGTTATTGGTTAGTAATTCACAGGTATCTATTGGTCACTGGGTTTTCAGATGCGAATGGCAGTGGATCGTTCTTGCTTTGTTCAGCAACGTGGTACAAGAAACTGCAACAACAATCCGGTAATTACTCATTTAACTAACTTCATTGCAAAACACTAAGTAGTCTGACAGGGTTCTAGTTATTTTTATTACAAGGTATTGTAGTGATTTATGCATGAGGCTGTTTGATGGTGAGTAATTTCCCTAGTAAGAGAGAGAGACCTTGCAGCCCGGCTGCCAATACTGACGATTCGAGGAGCACTCAATCTGTAAGGCGGCAGTCTCTCTTTTTTTATGCCTGTACTATCCACGGCAATAGTTTTTGAGTGAAGCGCCTTGCATGAAGCTCAATTTGCCTGCAGAAACAAAGTCAGTTTGATGTAACTTCCAAAGGCATAAAGCTTCTGTTTTGGTGCCAGCTCAGCGTCACCGTTTTCTAAAGCAATTGACCCGTCCGCCTACAGCCTATAACTCTTCATCTGCCGCCGTTAAGCAATTGCTTCGTTATTTTTAATTGTTTGTGACAAAATTTTGGTGCGTCGCTACGGATGTAAATTAAAGCCGATCGCTGCAATGTTACGGAGTTGATGAAGTGAGTATCACGCGTGAAAATGGAGCGGCATGAAAGTTACTCAAAACGGTGTGTTTGTAGTAGTACCATGACACCGGAACCGGCGACTTTTGGAGTTTTTGGAAAGCCTGAAGGAAGAAGTTCATATAATAACATGAAATAAAATGACGAGTGAGAGGTCTAGTTCGGCTCTCAAGATGCAGGGCTTAAGTAAGCATCGCGTGTGCAGTTTGGTACAACATGAAAATGAGTTAGTGATAGAGCTAACTATAGCAGTGTTCTTATACAGCTGCAACACTTTCTTGAATAATTTTTTCATTATCCTGAGGGTAGTTGTGTCATTTGAAAGTTACTTAATGAAAAACGCGGGACCTTAGAGAGTTCAAAGTTTATGAATTACGTATCATGTGTAAGGGGGATATATGAAAATGCATTCAAAATATTAGCTAGTGCTGTCTATCTACGTCGAGAAGGTAGCGCTGGAGTTATAATATATACACTGCGCTAGGAGTATTGTACTTCTGGTAGCCTTTCCATTGTATATATATTAGTACCACTCTTTGATTAAAATCAGAAGGCCGTTTATGTACGCTGGGTTTCAGTTTATTGTATATCAACAGAGCTCTTATAACAGAGCACCCATGCACTGTGATCATTCAGCAACGTTTATATAATAACACTCCTACTAGAATATCAGTATTTGGTGTAAAAAATCGAAAAAAACAGAACTGTCTACGCAAACCAGTCTTAGTAGCAGATCTAAGATCTGTGTCCGATAGTGAATCAGCGGCAGTTCATAGTAGCAGAACCAGGGAAAATACTTTTCGCGGATCAGTTTTACCAGCTCGGCCTTATGATTCCGCAGGTATTTTGTAGGTGCACCTTGATGGTTTTCGTACGGCAGTTGCAGCTCTTGAGTAACGCGAATAATATAGTAATGTGCTGGAACTAAGAAACAGAGATACATGGAGTAGAAGATTTGTAGAGGGTCAAAAAAGTGTGAGTTAAATCATTTCTGTCCCCTGGAACAGCATGGAATGGCCTTACAATACTTCCGTTGACGATAAATATATATATAAATGAATCTGATGTAAAAACTGATGCATCTGTGTGAGATCAATTGAGAGGCAACTACACCTTTGATTCAACGGGATATGTGATTGATATCACTGTTCTTTCCTTGAAATGGAAACCTTATTGTATACTTGGTAGCTATCAAACTAAAGATTTTCTTTGTTTTCTGATTGATGTAGCTATATTTATAGCAATGCTCTTCTTTTGATCGAAAATTGATTACTAATATTTATTGTTTGCAGCTACCTTCTCTCTGCTACTATAATTACCCAACTATTATTTATACACAAAGAGCAACGATTAATTAGATCCTGTCCAAAAAAAATAATAATTGCTTTGGGTGATGCGCAGTTCGACAGGAACTTTCTCCTCAACAACAGAGTGAGTTTTGCACAAGCGCATTAACGCGCGTCAGCACTATAATTAACTGACATTTCAGCAATACTTTACGTCAGCAGCCAGCAATATCCGACTGCGAAAAGCTTGTTATATCAGCAGTTGTGTCGCAATGCATTTAGAAAATGGTTCACTACGGTGTTCGCGTGCTGGTGTTAAATTGTCATTAGTTGTCATCTTAACAGCTATCCTGGAAAATGGCTTGTGTCTAAAACGAACGTTGCTTGTAAAATAAATAATTGGTTTATCGTAGTATTCTTGCGTAAAGAATTTGCATTCCTTTTGTATCATTCATGATTATCAGCACTATATAATAATTCACGTCCTCTTTTTATTTATTTATAAAATATTTGTATTTTTCCTGTCACGCTTTAAGGGAATAAGATAGGAAGAAAATAGGCAAATCTATTAGCTCTAAGGGAATAAGATAGGAAGAAATTCAAGTGCTGACGACTAGGCAAATCTGACAATTTGCTTGTCAATGCATTTAGGTACCATTTTTTACTATTGATTAAGGCTCGTGGCCCGAGCCGTCATTGTAAATGACGACAGAAAATGAGTAGGTTAGGAAAACTCCGTTGTCTCCTTGTGCTTTTTACTCTTCAGAGGGCTTCTCAAAGGAAAATTCAGCAGTCTTTCTTGAAAAAATTGGATACATATTATACGATGCAGTCAGGTGGCATCTCTCGTAGAACCTTTGATGTTTGAACAGGTCCAAAGACGGTCATGCAGGCGAGCTCAGCTTCGTCAGGCTGGAGCTCCCACGGGCGAGCCCCGTAGGAGTTTATTCCCCCTTAGGATTGTATTCACGCAATCCTATCTTCCACACTCGAATTTCTTCCTTATTCCCACAGAGGGTGCCCTTGTAAGATTAGATTCATATTTCTTCCTATCTTATTCCCATAGAGCGTGATAGGAAAGATATAAATAAATGAATAAATCAATAAATAAAAAACATGATGTGAATTAATGTATAGTATTGAGGGAAAGAAATTCAAGTGCTGAAGACTAGGCAATCTATTAATTTTCTGGTCAATGTATTTCGGTACCATTTAATGAAGGTTTCTCTATACGGCACGGCCGTCATATTTATCTATGGGAATAAGATAGGAAGAAATTCGAGAGATGAAGACGGTATCTTGGATGCGGGACTTTCACTCGAGAACTCCAGCTGAGGGACCTGAGCTCCCCTGCATGTCCGTGTATGGACATGTTCCAAGGCGTTACGGGAGATGCCACTTCCCTGCGCTGCACCATATAATACGTAGTAAAATTTTCAGGTAGAATGCTGAATATTTAAGAAGCCTTCTGAAAAGTAAAAAGCACAAGAGACAACGGGAGTTTTCGTAAAGTACTAATATTTTGCCATCATTTATAATGACGGCTCGGGCCACTTGTTAGCCCTATAATTATAATGTTAAGGATAAAGATCCGTCAAAATTTATTTATAGAAAGCGTGTTAATAAATAGAGGAATAAGTTACTGTATGGCGTTACTGAGATAGCTAGTAATAAATGAATTCAGTTTGCATGTGTGCGTTCTAACTTGAGCTGCTCAACTCGATTACTATCTAACTGTAATAGGCACATCCATCTATAAATACGATCTTCAATCTTTTTTTTTTTGCAAAAAAGAAACACTATCTATAGCTTCCGCCCTCGCAACCTGGCAGGAGCCTTATGTAGAGACCAGCTAATATCGGCAGTAAATGACAAGGCATTGGCAACAATGCAAGCCTGTATGAACCAATCAGCAGCTCCCAGGAGATAGCTCATCACATTACGGCAGGGCGGTGCGGACACTACACCACATGATGGACTGCCGGCATGTTGGGCGGTCATGACAGTGATGATCAAGGTGGGCAAAGAAGAGGACATGTGGACATCACAAATGGAGAGCTCCATTAATTGGGAAATAACCCTTACGAAACATGCATAATGCCTTTCAACCCTGAATGGGAGAGTCTACAAATTTTATAAATAAGATAAAGAGAGCATTCATGATATCCGTGAACGCTGGACAGTAAAGTGCATTTAATTGGTCAATATATGATACACAAAGAATTGATGATGAATGTGCACGTTGAGCTGGACACCCTATTTAATTAGGCAATAGGATAAAAAAATTAGTCATGATGTCCCTGAACGTTGCACTGCAAAGCCCAATCAATTGATAAACGAAGTGTATATAATATTTCTGGAGACTTAAATGCGTTAAATGTACACTCTGTGCAATGTGCAGTGAGGGATGATATGGACACACTGTGGCGTTGTCTAATTAGATGCTGAAATTAGCCGCAAAATCAACTGGTTGTAGCCTGGTTTAGCATTTTCTTTTTTGGAGGGGAGAGATATCTCTTTGAAAAATTTTCAACTTGTTGAACGTTAGTTTCTCCCACCGAAATATGTTGATATAAATCCACGTACCTCTTCAAGCGAGTCAATTGAATTAAAAGCAATAAAAATGGTTGGACAATCCATTACCTTCACAACGTAAATTCTTTTAGAGTTGACAGCTACTAATTAGAAGCCTTATATCAGCTAATGGACTTTTTTGTACATGAGCTTTAGCAGCGCATGTCTAGCGACGGTAATTCACTCAATTCCAGCTCTTCATTATGGTGAAAGTCCGTTGGAATGAATTTCTATTCTCGTGACTGGCACAGCAGTTGAAGTTCCAAAGCGAAAACAATACTCTGGTAAAATTCAGCTTTTAATTTATTTTATCTAAAAAATGACAACACCAGCATTCGAAATTAATTTCAATTCACATGATATATACATGTCATATATGTATAAGTAGTACATAGTACTAAGCCAAATGTATATTCATTAGAGACTACACACAGATAACCAAATGCTCTAGTGGCGAGTACTATGTTTGTGAGGAACGGAAGAACTAGATAACTCTCTGCACTATTGTTAGTGAGTAGAAATATGGTACATTTTTATTTCTCAGGAGGTAAAAATACCTGCTAATTTAAACCATTTATTTTTTACGAACTGGAACTTTCCCTACGATTATTATTGATATTACGACCTAGTCCTCATGCTACCGAAGCGCCATATTTTTTCCATCTAGTGAACTGCTTTTTCTAGCTAAAGTAAGCTAGCGTCCTCTTGGAAACCTACATCCTGTAGCATTGCATATTCTCGGTGCTCAGAGTTGCTGACTCACTCATTATCGGGAGGCCGGACGTTCGGGCACACGCCAGGCATGGGAATATCTTCATACTTGGGAGTGTATAGCACTAGTGGTTCTTTTGCCGTAGTCGCTGGGAGGTTCTAGCGGGGCGCTGCCATTAAACAGGTCTTCCATCTATATGATGCCATGACCAGGTTAATCTTAGGTCGACTGCAGCCGTACGTCTCCTTGAGCCCTAGTGGGCATTCACTTGCAGCACTAACCAGTGCATGTGGATTTTTTAGTAGGGGTGTGCGGGCAAGGTAACTCTACCTTTACCTCTTAACAGTGACAGGCTTTAGCGCCCCATTATAGACAGTACATCCAGAGCAGGGCTACACACCACAGTGTTGCTTCTACGTCCTCACTGTCGCTCTGTACGCTACAACGGACTGTAAATATGCATTATGGTTAGTGATATACCGGAGGACCCCAAAATATGTAGTATTTTTGGAGATTTACAATAAATACTTTCTATCTTCCAGATCATCGCCAGTGTTTTCAAACAATTTCTTTGCAACAGCCTCCCTTGTAACATCTTCCCTTGCAACATCTTCTCTTGCAACATCCTCCCTACAAGAAATATGAGTATTAATGCGAGGAGCAGAGGCTCTCTCTTACCGTGGCAAGAAGGGAACAAAAAAAAATAAAACTTTTAAAACGCATTATTTATCCTAGTACACCCTGTAAAAAGAACGTGTCACGAACTGCTACGTGTCAAGGCACCAGTTTAGCAATGCAACTAATTCAGAGCCTGTTCCATCTGATGAGAAAATTGCCAGAATATCTTTGACACACTGAACGCTCCAGAAAAAACCCTGACGCGTCAAGTGACAGCGTTCAACTCACTGTTGGCATTTAATTCAAGTGCTCCAAAATCTGGCCTGACATCGGAAAAAATAAGCTTGCCATGATAGGAATCTTTGTCGAGAACAGCTCAGCTGCTTATTGTGTCCTGAGAATAATCAATCGGCAAGAGGTGTCCTTTGTTGAATAAGCAACGGAGCCATCGCTGACGATCAGTGCAAATCCCGGGTTCTTCTATGATTATCGCGGGCCTTTGCATTTCTTTATGCTCAGTGTGCAAAAATAACGCGGAATGAACACAATGAACTCATTCAACCATGCAAAAAGCTGTCCTTGACGATCAAAGGAAATCCCGGCATCCATGATGATTATCACGAGTACTGGCGTTTTCTGTGCTCAATATGTGCAGGCAACAACGAATGGGCACAGTAATCTCATTTGTCTAGGCAAGAAAACTATCTCTGAAGACGAACAGAAACCAAGCCATCAATGATGATTATCTCATGCACATCCTTCTCGAGCTCACTCACTGATAGAGACGAAGCTGAAGTTTGATTCCAGGTCGAGGAGGTTCTCAATATGAACAGCAGAACAGCATGTGGACTTGCTATAGTTGAGAGTAGCGATTTCTAATTTAGTTTGCTGCTCAAGTAGGAATTTGAAACGTTGCATACATCATGCACCGTGAGAAAAGGGGGTGATTACTAAGAACTGTTAATTCCAACATAAAATGATTCAGCTATTGACAACTGAATTAAAAAATTTCTTCGGCAGCAAAGCAAAGTTTTCTCTTCACACAGTAAGGTTGAACTTGAGATAACTGTGGCCATCAGACGAGCACGACGATGTAGTTTGGAAGGGATGATCAATAAGATCGACGGACTGGAAAGCAACAGGGCATGAATAAATATTTTGTACTCAGTATAGGAGACAAGACTATTTATGGAATTACCTTCAGCTGACCAACAAGTGAATGATAAATAAATTGAAGTATTAACAAGCTAAACTGCAAGACAAGCTTATCAGTGTGTAAAACTAACACAAACTGATCAACGTGAACACCAGAACAAACAGAAGGTAATCAAGAAGCGCACCGTCACAGCTGGGCGATAATGCACAAGAGGAAGGTCGGACCGGTAAGCGGCAGGCAAATAGCGCTGTCACCGAGACTCCAAATCCTGGAAGTCATCAGGATTTTTGCGTATCGCTCCAGAGAAGAAGGCTAAAATCTGCTCGAGCTACGGTAAAATCCGCTTCTCTCCACGAGGAATTCGACATCAGCTTCTGTCGCGACGAATTTTACGAAATGCATCAAGGTAGTTTTGTGGACTTTGTACAAAAAGTGCAGTGTGTTATGATTGGTTCGTTCTTTCGTTCAGNGCTACGGTAAAATCCGCTTCTCTCCACGAGGAATTCGACATCAGCTTCTGTCGCGACGAATTTTACGAAATGCATCAAGGTAGTTTTGTGGACTTTGTACAAAAAGTGCAGTGTGTTATGATTGGTTCGTTCTTTCGTTCAGGAGACCCAACGCCTCCGCTATTTTTCCGAGCCTCTCGCTCAGTATTTGAAGTCCTTTATGGGACCGAATTAGACAGATCTGGGATTTTGATTAGAAAGAGCAGGCCAGCAGGGGAAAACAGCGTAAGGGTACGAGAAGAGACGAGTTCATAGCTCGTTTCACAAAGAAAATCACCGTATGTCGTTTATTACCTCCGCCAAAGAGGTTATGTTTTTGTCGTGATTGTCTGTCTGTCACCAAGATAACTCAAAAAGTAATGAACCGATTTGGATGAAATTTACAGGGATATTTAGGTATGTTAGGAGGAACAGATGATTAACTTTTGGCGAAGATATGTCTATCCGTTTGTTTGTTTGTTTTATTGTTTGTCTGCCTCATTTTTTACAATGCCATAACTCAAAAAGTTATGAATGGATTTTTATGAAATTAACATGAGTTTTTAGGTACATAACAAAGAGTAAATAAAAAAATTTTTGTAATGATCCGTTTGTTCGTTCGTTCGTTTGTCACTGTTGTTAATTTTGTGCTTGTTAGCACAATAACTAAAAAAATACAGAATGGATTTTTATAAAATTTATAGAAGCTATTAGTAACGTTAAAAGACATATATGATCAAATTTTGGTGCAGATCGGTTTGTTCATTTGTATGTTTGACTCATGTTTGTCAGAACGTTTGTTAGCAGTACAACTCAAAAAGTTATGAACGGATCTTCAAGAAAATTGCACAAGCTGTTATTACTATCAAGAGGAACAAATGATTAGATTTTGGAGTTATACAAAGAAAATTATGGTTTCAGAGCCAATTTGAATATTTTGCTACCGTTGCCTCGCTTGGCGGAGGTATGCGCTCTCAGGGTGCCCTAGTTCTGATTATTTTTGAACGTAGAAATAGAGAATGAGGCCTACGTATACATCAGTAAATGAAAATTATAATATGCATCATAATATTTCAAAAAGGATGAATTCATTTCCATCTTAAGCACGCCTGTAGGATGCATCACTTTACCACTGAACTTGAAAATTCGTGTTATTGGAGTGCATTATCTTTGTTCTCACGATTCGATTGTATGAGTTATAACAGCTCTACAGACGTCCTAATTAGCATAATAATGTATGGTTTCTTAGAGAAACTATTGCAAAAGTTAAGAGCTTTTACAGGGATATGATAGGAAATAAAATTATATGATAAGCAATGAATAGAGGCATCGATATGGTACACTATGACGCTTCTTCTCAAAATTCATAGAGTAGCATTAAGTTCAGTTGTATGCTATACAGAAACTTATCATCCAGTGAAAAAAAATATATTCAGCATTGAAAAATTTACATCCCTTGTTAAAAACTCCTTCCACAAGCTCTAACACCGCTCGAAAAAACGGAAAGAGTATTGAATTTAGTTACTTGTGCTCAAGACCGTGCTAAGCAAATCAATGCCATATGAAATGAAGGAACTTATAGAACACTAACTTGTTTATATGTCACATCAAAAATTACTGTGCAAGTCATAACACCTTTTAATGAAACTGATATACGACACATAGATGTAACAGAAATTTCCCTTGTCTAAGCTAACCGAATTGCCATATTTTTTACACAACTTTATAACGCCCGCGGTAGTGCGGAAATTCGCTTAGCGCTAATTTCATTTGCTGACAAATTCTCGCAAATGCAGCCACTCTTAAGCTGTCTCGTTGATTTTACAAACCAACTTCAGGCGGCAAAATTCTTGCGAGTAGAGAACCGATGGAACTCTGCTCAGGTTTAAAATTTGCATTATCGTCATGTTCACCAAATCCAAGGAAGATAAAATTTCTCTCGATCGAAAAAAACCCGCTCTTGTCGGACTGAAGCAAAATTGTAACGCATATTTTTGCTGAGTTACAAATACATATACTTAATGTTCCTTAGATCGCCGCTGGAGAGCTTGAATGTATTTTTATTTTTCAACTAATTTGAATAACATAAAGCAAGCAAATAAATTCAGAGACTATCGTAGCCTACTCTTAATGAAAATAGACTGCGGTTATAATAATGCAACAAATAACTTTTTGAACTAAGAATTTATGTTCTAACTGTCGCCAACATCACCGTACATATTTTTTTTGTGGATTTCAAACGTGTTTCTGCGCATACTCAATGAGAGCTTCAAGCATTTGTACCAATTTTTTTTTACTGACACCCTGAATCCAAAGCAGAGCTCGGCAGCCTGTAGGATGTAGCACATTATGGCGACCGGTAATGAAGTGGTTGAGCAGATTGGGACAACTGGACTGCGTACTCGCGTCCCTTGCTGGCATATTCACTATAGACGCACTCCAGAGTTGAGTAGAGTTACTGCATGAGACCGGGCGGGCAGACCTCGGAGTGGCCACCTGTATGACGGGGAAAATACCACCTGTGTCCGCTCTAGATGAGCCAAACGATGGCACTGGAAGCATCAACATAAATTAATTGCGGCGAAATTAACTAAGGGACAGTCGGCTGACTTTTGGCTGTAGCGAAGAAGTGAGCATATAGCGAGATGTGTTGATGGTGTGGGGGGCGACGCACCAGGCGACAGCTAATATGTGGAGGGGCAGTTTAATGGCATCCTAAACTCAGTCCGTAGGAAAGTGCTCAAGACAATCAGTCAATGATATTTTCTCCCCTAATGCTGTTCAATCAACAGCTGAATACTTTTACATGTGAAAGGTAAAACGAGTGTGTAAATCTCTGGAAATAGACAAATTGTTGAGGTTGACGGGGTTACTCGTGAAGTGAAAACACCACCAGATCTATTAATAGCGTTGTTATATCAGCCATTGTTAAGAACAAAGGCAAGAAGTTAACTACAAACGTAACCTATCTACAGACCTATTACCCTCACACACCCCCTTAAGGTACTCCAACTTTCACTGATGAGGAAAATAACTAGTTCTTTGGAAACAGTGGCTAAAAATTTGGTTTCAAATCGATCATTCGCCTTGAGCACTATTTCTTGAAAATTTCATGCATCTGTAGATGCTTCTTATGCTAAAATATCGTTTAATTGGAAAAATCACTAGAAGCTATTTACAAATGTTCTAGGTAAACTGAAGTCCAATGACCACCGTACGTTTGCTGAAGTGGTACAGGAATCAGGAGAGTTTTATGCCATGGGTTCATATCACGTTCGAAAGGTTTCGTTTCATTGTACTATTGGAACCCAAAAGGCCGTGCTTCACTTAAAATTGCTTTTCAATACCTTCATTGATGAGTCATACAACAAGCTCAGCAGTAATGGAATTAGTGCTGCATTAGTGCCCTCAGCTATATGTATACTAATGCGTACTATTTCCCACCAAAAACTAGTCACAACCTACGACAATGAAGTTCGGAACTGGACTAAAATTGCATCACGGACTAGATGGTTTTCCCTCCGGCAGTGAGCAGTACAGCCCCAAGTATGTAATTCTGATGGATGCTGAACTTATCTATGTGCAGGGCTTGGTGTAGCTGAGGCGTCTCTGTGAAGACAAGCCGAATGACGCTGCCAATATCGCTACTCAGGTATGGCGTCTGCATGCCGCCGATAATCACCCAATGCCAAGACAATTTCATAGTTGCTCCTTCAATGTTAACATTCATCTCTTCGGAAAATATTGTTACCCATCATAGAGCAACACACTCTGGACTAACTACACGAACGAACCAGTCCATCAGTAGGTTGCGTGTTGCGTAAAATTATATTTCCCAGGAGATTGTGGGTGTCCCAGATAAAGAGAGACGAGCGGGGTGTTTGCCTCTAAAGAATTACAGTGTTCTTGCACGAAAATGTGTCTATAGCCTGCAGGCGTTACAGGGTGTGTTATTTTCGATCCAAGACTTGCGTTCAATTAGCATTGGGTTATGATTCTGTATGTGGACGAAAATATACGTCACTGCTTCAACATTTATTGTTATTTTCTTTATCTGTTCATCATACAAAATTCTGTAATTTTATTCTCATGCTTAGGCCTACTTGCTGACTGCAGACATATGCTGACTTTGTTCATTTCTTTCCCTTTGCATATTTTTTAAAGTTGTCTATTTGTGCCCCACATAGTGTTGTTTCATATGTGCTGGTGGGCTAACGGTAATTTTTTAAATGAGTAGTGGCAACCATGTTAGTAATACTGAGCAAATAGACAGGACTGTGGTACAGTACTTCCTAGTTGAAGAAGATAAGGTAGCAGCAAGTGTCTATAGAAATGAGTAGCATTGGATACTGCTGGCTCTTGGTCTAAGCCTTTCGAGTAGGGTTGTAGGTCTGATGGAGCAAGAACCATAACATCTCCATTGTTGATGTTACTCTGTATTATTGTGCTATTCGATATTAATATTGCTGTTATATATAAACGCGACTGCCTGGCTGTTGTATAGGAGCGAGCCCGTCACCACATGCAACGCCGATTTGGTAGGAAATTAGGGAATTTCTTGACGGATATGACAGGGACTTGCCTGTAATCCAGCGGATAGCGACAGCCCGTCTCCAGTCAGCAATGTCTTGCTTCCAATTAGTGATGTGTCTTAATTTATTCGATCTTTGTATGACCAGAGCCTCTGGTGCTTATCATGGGTTGACACAATTAGTGACAGACGGCGATCTACCTAATCGTTATTTGCTGATTGGGATCATAATTGGCAGTATTTATGACTGACTGTTAGCAGTTGCTGAGGCGGAGTATTTTCATCCATCTTTGTATGACCGTTGGGATGAATAAATTATGATGTTAATAATTAATTGACGTTAAAGTTTGTATGATGCAGTAGTTTATACCGTCACTATTACCTCTGCCAAGGTTGGTTATGTTTTTTTTAGTTGGTCTGCCTGTCTGTTTGTTTATCTGTCACGAAGATATCTCAATAAGTTATAGGCTGATGTTTACATAATTTACAAGGATTGCTAGGCATGTTTGGAGGAACAGATGATTAAATTTTGGTGAAGATCCGTTTAACACCGTTTGTTTGTTTGTCTACCACGTTTTTTAGTACCATAGCAGAAAAAGTCGTGGACAGTTTTTAATGAAACTTATATAAGTTGTTTGGTACATTACCCGGAGCAAATGATAAAATTTATCCAATGTTCTGTTTGTCCGCTTATTTGTTTATCTCTGTGTTTGATTTTAGGTTTGTTAGTGATAAAACATTAAAAAGTTTAATGTTATCAATCGATCTTTTTGAAATTTACAGGAATTGTTGAATGTTGAAAGACATGAATGGTCAAATTTTGGTGACGATTAGTTCATCTGTTCGTGTGTTTGACTAATCTTTGTCAAAATGTTTGTCACCATCACAACTCAGAGAGTTACTGACGGATCTTTTCTTAAAAAAAAACCTGCTATTCCTGACAAGTGGTACAAATGACCAGATTTTGGTGTTGATAATGGGGAAGATAATGGGGAAATACTAGTTTTAGCTCTAAATTGTTCTTTTTTCGCTGACGTTGCTTTTCTTGGCGGATATATACGTTCTCAGAGTGCTCTAGTTGTATACATTTGATAATCAGAGTGCATAATTTCCACTGCATATGATTAGATTAATTATTAGCAGTTAGTTGAGCAAATTGCACAACCCTTGTAATGCAAATTTCCGCTGTTTCTGACTAATTTACGCAATGAGTGAGATGCAGTAGAATACTTAACTGTAGTACGACAATTAGAGTGCATCATTCGTAGTGTTTATGACAAATCGTTGATAGTAAGTTTGATTAATATTCGTATTACAGCTATGGTCGGACTTTAGTGACGCTTACAAACCTGTTACGCACCACAATTTCAGGGCAGTGCTACACACTCTGGCCCAAATTGACCATGCCATGGACAAGGGTAGAGAAGAGAACTGTTGCTGGTCTTGCCAACATTTTACCTTCTGTTACGCCGGAGTACCACTGTACATTTACAGAAACAACGTGAAGCCAGGATGTGTAGCTCGCACCCCGTTCCATCTACCGTATCAGTGCTGGCGAGTTTAAATATGTATATTGTAGAACGACGAGTGTGAGCAGCTCATCCTCGCTTCCAGCCGATCGTTCGAGCGAATGCATGCGCGGCGGCCTCGCCTTCACCAAAAATAGAGCGTCTATACTCGGTCGCCTGGTAACCCACTTCCCTCCTCAAGAGATCTGATAAGAGCGCACAGTTTTGCACCCTCTGTTTGGTGCTGCGGTCGACACCTGCCTTCTTTATGACCTTATAATTGGTAATGTAAGGTTATTAAATAGTGAGCTTTTCAGTTAACTTAGCATGTCAACCACGTGAACACCGTAGATCTGCATAGATGATGCTAGAGTTTAGAGTTAATTTTCCATTCCAACCACTGGAGCAAGGCAGTCTTTCCCACGACTACAGGAACGATGATGTGCGTTATACCAATATCAGGCTTTTCCGTTCTATTTGACTTTACTGTATTTTTATAATCTATATAAATAAAATTATCTAAAATTGCTGGAATCAACTTATCAACATATAGGTATTCATCACTACAGCCATTGCTAATCATTGTTTGTCTTTCGCACCTATCAATTCTGCTATAAGAATATTTTCCAAACAGGAAGTCAGCACCAGTTAATTTTTTATGTTTAATGTTAAGCATTCGACATGCAAACTAAGAAAGAGAAGCCAGAGATCCTTATTATTTGTTACCTTTACATCAGAACTGTTGGCTGTCGTTAGAACGTTCAGCTGTCGCGAACTTTCATACTGTAAGATAATTTCTTGAAAAAGATGTCAGCTTGTCAAATCCAATCATGCCTTGAAAGCGGTAAAACATTCGTGTCAAGTAGTAAAAGGAGGTCAAAGTGACTCTGTTTTACCAACAGCAATTCTTCTTCAGTTGATTCTCTTCTTTGAACCTCATTTCCGATGTCGAGGAACAAAACTGAAGCAACTCTTCGGGCGAAGTTACACTTGGCAAGTTGCCGCACTCCAGCGTTTTAGAGAAACTTTCTCTTCCTGGCGATAGGGTTTTTTTTCTATCAAACGGTGAAGTCGTAGCAAACGTATCTTGTAAGAGACACTGAAATAGTCGCCAACTGTTCAATTTTTGGAAATCGATGACTGGCCATATACTCAATTCTAAATAGGACACATTGGTTTTGTTGTCAACTATGTAGACGAAGTATTGTACTTACCCAGGCTTGAATAACTCTCTAGCAAACGCTCGGAGTTGCTCGAGTTTCTATTATAAACGAAAACTGGACTGGTCCACACGTTTACTAGCACGGTCATTGGCATATATGATAGTATGACATAGCTAATATTTAATTAGCGCAGAAATTCTATCGTCCCACGAAATGAGCGACATTCCTCAATACCGTCGAGATGTGCCGTGCGTGAAGTGCCCATGAGGAACGGCTACTGTCACTTTTTCTTCGGAGGGTTAACGCAAACTCCTCTTGAGCGTACGCACCAATTTGGAAACCCAGGTGCACTGGTTCGTGCTGCAAGTAAACCTATTCTATGGCCCAGAAGAGTGTAGGGCTGCAGTCAACCATAGACTCTCTTCTGTCACATACGGATGGTTTAGATGACAAATGTGCCCCTCGACCGTAGGGTCACTACTATATAGTCTCCTTCCAATACATAGGCAGTGACAAATATGCTGCCATTAGGTTGCTGAGCGCTAACGCTTTCCTCCCGGGCTTGGGAATATAACGTATGACGTAAGGCAACACCTCTGAACTCAATTGAACTGTCAACGATACAGATTGAAGAAATCTTCTTTGATGTTTTCATAAGAGGGCTTTGTAACAACAACCATGGAAACACAGACTTACGTAGGCTTTCCTAATCTCTTTGCGATTCCAAGTATTTCATTTTAATTGCATCGTCAAGTAAAATTGCATTCATTAGAAATTTTCCTTATTGTGAGTGAAACAGCTAAGTCAGTCAAAGGTCTCGCTTTCACAGCCTGTGGAACTACAAAAGAAATGATCTGCTCCACAAAGGAAGTGGCTTCGTTTCTATTGAGTATAGCTACCATGCAGGATGTTATCAAACCGTCTTGTTGAATATTTTCCAAGGTTCATTAGATAACTGCAGCTCGGTCCCATTCTTGTCAAAAGGAAGCTTCCGAGGTTTGGTCATCTAATCAGTTGCTCAGTCCTTTGCTTTAAGGTCAGTAACTGAGGCTAACAATGCAATATGTAATACAGTAATAATCCTTTCCAGCATCTTACACAATGATTGGCCTTGAAATCATGACAGGCCTAGAGGCACGTCTTTGCCCCTTTGTGTCGTTGATGGAAACTACTTGGTTTCTAAAATGCAGGCTGGCAGTGGGAAATTTCTACTGCTACACGTTTTTAATTGAATACATTGAAGACTAGTGTCATTATTATGTTTTTTCTTCTAGGAGAAGGGCCGGAGACTTGGTAAATATCGTTGCACTATCAAGGTAGTTATGCCTGTTTCTTCCGCTGCCCTCCAATTACAATAATCAGCTACGATAATCGTAAATGACTCTACACTTTTCTACTCGTCTCCTGTATTATATGTTCAAATGAAATTATTCCTAATTTTACACGTAGTGCCTGAAAAGGTGCGTTGCGAATCCTTCGCATATGTTTAATGATAACAGTCTGAGTCAGCCAACTTATGACCAAAATTTGTTCCTCTGATGAACTATCCCTTCATGACGGAGAGATAATCGTCATGGACAACTTTCGTTCGTGAATATCTTCCCGTCATCTTGTAGAAACACTAAATGACAGTGACATTCTAGAATTTACCGTCAACTGCAACCAAATGAAAACATTAAACCCGCAACAGTGCGTCACACTTTTGCAAAGACATACTGTGTCCTTAAACACGAATTATCTGCATATAAAGCGACGCGCTGGAGCTCCTAAATTTGTCAGAAGACAGGCGCATGAGTCGTGCCAAAGAAGGTAGGAAAGAGGGAAATAAGGATGGAAAGTAGGAAAAAAAATGAATGAAAGATGAAAGGAATGAAAAGCGGAAGGAAAATTGGAGGGAATGAGGGAAAGAAGGATGGAGGATGGAAGGCAGTGAAAGAAAGAAAGAAAGAAAGAAAGAGGCAATCAAGGACGAATGGAAAGAACTAACGATGATAGCAGGAATGAAGGAAGAATGGAAGGGCTGAAGGAAAGAAGAGAAGAAGGAAGCAAAGTAAGATCACCAGGCAGGATCATGACACGAAGAAGTAATTAGGAGCGGAGAATGCCTCCCTGGCACCAGGAGCAGCTCCATACGACCTCAGGGTTAGGTGACACTGCGCAGTACACGTGACATGCTCAGGGCCGCGACCTGGCGTGCTGGTATAAGGGGGATCTGAGGTTCTTCAGCCGATGCGGAAGAACTGTCCGCAAAGGGGCAACCCTTCGATAACTAGTTCAATTGAATAGGCAACGCCATGAGCTTATGCAAAGTTTCAATAAAGTGATAACAAAAGGGCATGATGAATATTTTTACACTCCGGAAGGCAAGCATTAGAAAG
>LQNS02000138.1:10733359-10755564 GCA_001587735.2 Parhyale hawaiensis
AGTACAATATTAATTCTGTAAACTGATGTTTTTGAATATTTACAGTAGTAGACAAAGCGAGGGTATCAAGATAAGCGTTCCGTCTGGAGCGAACGCGTAGGTGGAACGGTTGTCTTGATACTCTCGCTTTGTCTACTACTTGTTTTCATTAACAGTGAAATTTAATTGCATATATTCCCTTCTAGACAGAAATGTTCGACAAGCCCCACAAGGAGCACAAAACTGATGTCACAATTGTATATATAAAATTAGAGCATTCTGAGAGCGCATACCTCCGCAAAGCGAGGTAACGGTAGTAAAAAATTCAAGTTGGCTCTGAAACCATAATTTTCTTTGTATAAACTCCAATATCTAATCATTTGTGTCTTTTAATAGTAATAACAGCTTGTGCAATGTCTTGAAGATCCGTTCATAACTTTTTGAGTTATACTGCTGACAAACATTATAACGAACATGAGTCACACATACAAACGAACAGACCGATCTGCACCAAAATTCAATTATTTACGTCTTTTAACATTACTAACAACCCCCATAAATTTCATAAAGATCAATTCATTATTTTTTGAGTTATTGTGCTAACAAGAATAAAATTAAAAACAGTGACAAACGAACGAACGGAGAAATGGATCATTACCAAAATTTGGTCACTTACTTTTTGGTATAGACCCCACGACTCATGTTAATTTCATAAAAATCCGTCCATAACTGTCTGAGTTATGGCATTGAGAAAAATGAGGCAGCCAAACAAACAAACGGATGGGCATATCTTCACCAAAAGTTAATCCACTGTTCCTCTTAATATACCTAACAATCCCTGTAAATTTCGTCCAAATCGGTTCATAACTTTTGAGTTATCTTGGTGACAGACATAGAGACAAACACGACCTCCTTGGCGGAGGTAAAAATTAAAAAGTCTACAATGGATTTTCGAACAACATGCGTAGTCCAAGGATTCTTTCTCAGAACACCGAAAATGAATTTTTATGCTGCATGTACAACTAACTTTAAACTGTAGGCTTGATTGATTTTATTTATTTATCATATATGTACAAGGGTTTCCAGTTTCCGCCGAAGCGCAGTATAATTCATGACAGCAGTATTTCAGATATAAATTCCATCTCTCGGGAGCGTCATGACGACTCCTTCACAACATACCACAGGCGCAGAACCCAGAACCTATTTAGCAAATTAGCGGAAGGCACAGCAAGATGACCTCAGCAGATTGCAGGAATTGAGGTCTCAATTTCCGCACAGCGATTCCAAGATCAGCAATTGTGACTGAGATAGCATTCATCAACAAATACCGGGAATGCAGGAGATTCCTGTTAAGACGTTAGGTGTTGCGGTATTGGGCTCAGGTTGAGGCGCAGACTATACCTGGGTTGTGTAACTATAGGGACCCGTGGGGAGCCTGTGGTTAGCCTGCCTGTTGAATGTATGACGCTCGAGACAGCTTGTATTACGAAGTCATTTTGCACAGTTTGTGTTTTGCGTTAATGCACTAGTGAATTCGGGTGCAGAAGTATCAGGAAACTTTCATCGTTCACGCTCGTAGCTACGTTTCAGCTATGGCTTGCAGTAAATCTACAGAAATGTTGCAAAGATACTCCAAGCAACGTGAACCACTCACCATTTGGAAATACCACGTACAGCTTCGCTGACCTAGGTCCCAAAATTACCGGCGATTTTCGCGATAACCAAGAAATAGAAAAATGAACGTGAAGCTCCACGCAGTAGACAACATAGTCTTCGGGAAAATTGGAAACTGTTTAGAAGAAGTCATAGGTTAGCTGTTCCGGAGCTACTGCTGCCTCCTGTGTTGACACTCACTTAGGTCGGACTTTCAGCAGAAATTGTGAGCCACTGTGTGTAGCTTACAGTGATATATGTACAGTATATCGCCAGGTCATGAATGTACGGAGGTCAACAAGTGCAAGCATAACATGTATTTGTTCAAATACATTCTGACTGCATGAAAGTTAGAGCAAGAAAATGCGCTCTCAGTCCACCAATGGGGGCCCAGATTTACTAACATCTATAGTATTGTAAAACTTGCAACGTTGCATCTTACAACGACGATAAGGCAGTATTCTATCTGCCTTGTGATTGGAAGATACAGCTCACTACTACAGCCAATCAACGGTCGCTTTGCGTCTTCCTTTCGGGGAACAATCATTGGTGTAGGTTTGCATCTTTCATTTAACTGACGACCAATCCACAGGTGGTTTATATCAGCATTTTGTTTTAGCTTACACTTTGAGACTCGGGTGGTGTAACCACTTACAAGAATTTCCCAAGGTCTAACAAAGATATAATATACTTTAAAAGATTATCTGCCTTGTTTACTCTACATATTTTTTTTGTAGGAAAAATGTTTTTTTTCTAGAACCGCGTAATAATTCGTGGTACTAGATAAATGAGTTACAACACGAAAGTAGTTGATAAATCTGATCGGAGTTACAATACAGTAAGGCGAGATACAATCTAGCCAGCGACTTACAACATTGTCAATATTTTGATAAATCTGGGCCCTGGATAGAAAAATCAGACAGTTCTTTATTGAAAGTGATCCGCAACTAATGGCCCTGACTACAAAGTATCCATGTTCAACCGATGGCAGTGTATACTGAAACCAGACAAGAATCGTACAATGGACTTCAATGCAGTCTGTTATGTAACGATGATACAAGGGATTCTTTCTTTTTTTTTTCAATATTTAGCGATAAGCCTGTTGCATCATGTGATCACCAGATGTGCTTTACGAGTATTTAATAAAAGTTTATTACATTATTATTATTATCATATGAATAAAGCTCCAAAGTAATATTTCTGTAGTTCAATTTCGAGTCTTCGACATCTAAAGTGCAGCAGTTGCAAGCTGAGTTCGAAGAAGATTTGACATAGAAATTTAATGCCATATTTTTTGTTTAGGAGGAACCGAACTGCATAAATACAGTAATTATATAAGCAAAAAAAATCATCGATCTTGATATGATGTTTTTGTTTTTGCTTAGGCTCGCATCCCACCTATAGGAACCACGTAGCACCTTACACTGCGATGCTTCCTTTACATAATTTTGTATAGGCCTTAATTCTTAAAGTAAATAATACATATGTAAACAAACATTGTTTATCCCATAATGTTGTTCATGTGGCTGCCTAGAGCATAAGTGGCCCATGATACCGTAGAAATCAGGCCACTCTACGGTTATACTGAACACTGATCAATTGAAGCTACAACTTCAACCGGAAGTTTTCTCATACCATAGGAAGGTAAAAAAAATGCTGTTGATGTGGTACAAGTAAAGCGTTACTGTATCAGCAAGCAAGACAACTTTGTCGATACGGGTCATCGGCGGTCCATAACTCTCTATATACTAGGGCGCCAAATTGACCTAGAAATGAACATCATTTAATTACCTTCAACCGAACACGTTGGTGTGCACGTGTTCATGTGCTACAAATGCTGGTTAAGAGTTTTTTGTCTTCACCAGTTATAAGGCACGTTAGTGGTTGGTCTTACTTTTTTCGCCTCCCCGTTTGGAAATGTCTTCTGTGTTTTTGGCCAGTGTGTTGATTAAGTAGTGGGCATGACGGAGTGAGGTTGGTGTCTTGCAACATTTTGTATGCATTCTTTGCTAGTAGTGGGCATTTGCATCGTTTGTGAGTTAATGTGCTCCAAGGCATCTTTATCCTTTGCGTTGGGGTACTTACAGTTGTTAGATCTTTGTGGGGTCGTTGATGTTATGATACGCTGCTTTTTAATGTGCTACACTAGTCCTGTAGGGCACTGGGAACTTTGAGACTTGCTTAATTTGTACGACGTGAAGTGCGATGTATTGTTTCATTGGCAGTGTACACGTTGTAAACTGTTTTCTCAGGAAGGTGTTGAATGTTAGTGTGTAGTATCTGGGTTGTGGCTATGCGTGATGCTGTATTATGTTCTGCTTACAGTTTTTAATTGATAATGTCAGAGACGATTGGTTGCCATAGTGCATTTCTGCGTTCTAGAACAATTATTGCAATGGCAGTTCGTGTACCGAGTAGAGTTTCTTTAGATTTCCCAAACTACAGGTACACTGGTCAAAACTTCAATACCTTCATCTTGTTGTGGTTCAAACCTTACATTCACGTTGAGCTCTAGGTGTTGACATGTGCCCCGTGCAGCGAAGCCTGATTAGAATCTCTAGTACAGTAATTATTATTCAGAAACACAACGACAATGGACCGACTGGCATGTCTCTACAGATTGTCCTAACACGGTCTGATCTTGCATGTAATCAAGGCGCATAAGTTAAGTATTCATGGCATTGCGGTCGGTTCGTTGCAAGACCGCATACAAGCCCTTAGCATGCGACTCCTTGCCCTTTGAGTTCCGATGGGAAGGTCTGGCATTAACTGGATATCTTAAGCCACGTGCATTTAGATAGTTGAATGATGTATTGCTTGACTAGACCCACATAAACAGCGAATCCGAACATGATAGAGAGGCAACGGCTGACGGTGGGTGACTGCATCTGAAACCTACGTACGTGTATTTAGTGAATGAAATTACCATCATATCGAGGTAAAAGCTTCAATTGATCGCTATAGCCTTCGTGCATTATTAAACCGAATGATTTTTCTTCGACTGTATGGCGGAGTATTCTAGCATGCAGGAAAGTCATAGGATAATCTGCTAAATTGAATGATCTGTAGAGGCTATAAATAAAGAAAGAAAATAGGTCAATAGTAAAAGAATGAATGAAAGTTAATTTTTGGATTTTCAAAAGTTCATTCAGGTCTGCATATCATATTACAGTTGCAGATTATTTATATAGTAAAGTGAGGCTTGAAAGATACAAATATCGTTAAATGCCAGCTCACATTGGGCATCATTTTAATATTTTCATATGTGGCCAGCACTTAGCATATGCAAAACACCGGCGGCATTGCCTTAACGATTATAAGTTTCCTAACAGTTTTTAATGATCTTCAAATGAAAGATTCAAATGTTGTTATGTATAAATATTAACGGTCTTTCAAAAGCGTTGAAAGCCAAAATTGTTTGCAAAGTATCCCTGGAAATTAAATTCCAACATATTTGCCTTAAATTTAGAGGAACTTTTTCCTGTGTTGAATGAAGGTTCAAATAATCCGTAAGCATTATTTCTGAAATGAATTTTACTGTATGTTCAAAAACTGACGTTTTCAGGCACTATATTCCTATCTAGGAGCCACTAAAATGAGCTGGTATTGTAAGGATACATAATAATCTTATTAAGCCTTACCTCACTTCATGGTATAATGTCAACATAAGAAGTGAACTCGTCGCTAACGAGCTTGTAAACATAATTATTCGATGGTGCAAGCGATATTTGCATGCCGTTACCGTAGGAAAGCATATATATATACATTACATACTGTTTTTTCAAGAAAATTGCGTAGTGCAGAGCTGCACCTATCTTGAAATCTGTCATCAGCTTAACTGTTGATATTGCCAGAGTTTGCAACGCTAACGTATTCTGAAGAAGATTTTGTTTATTGCATATATTTAAAACTATATAGCTATGAACAGCAGCTACTAGATGCTATTGGAGACCATTGTGCTACTTTTCGAATAGTATTTTCTTCAACTGGGATATCAAGAGGTAAATTTAACATCGTCCATAAAAGATTTTGCGTGTTTCAAAAAAATAATTCTCCTTCATAATATTCAGAAATGGTGAGGGCAGCTGTTGAGAGAGTAAATAGCCACAGTAATGAAAATATGGTACAGTGTAGTATTGTTGTAACTTGCGAATACGACTGAGGAAGTTTTTCTTAGGAGAGCCATGCACAACGATGATACCGGAAGCTAAAGTAAACTAAATATCAATAGTAAAGCCCGTAGACTTATTTGAAATATGTCCGTTGCTGTATGCTCCATGCAGAATGTTTGAGACCACTGCGTCATGTGTTGATTATTCGCTCGACGCTTGCGCTGCATAGCTTCTTATACCTCAAGAACTAGTGCAGCCAGGGTAATACAACTTGCATATAATTTCAATAATATCATGAGAAAATGCACGCAGTACTTCAGAGTTAGATACCAAGCACGAATTACTTGGCAAAAACGCATATGAAAAACATGGAATCAAATGGATTTCATGCAGAGCAAACAATATGCATACCGAATAAATTTTTCATAATTAATAATTGATTGTGTATCTCTTCTTTTGTACCTTATTTCTCGGGAGCTTAATATAATTATCCCCCGTGAGCTACATGAGAGAAGTGACAGTATTTTTGTTGTATATTTTGTCTATATTTCTACGCCATTCCACCCAAAAATTGTCAAAAAAGGTTAGCTATCAACACAATCTCTTGCAGGCAGTCAAGTTAATTAACTTAGATATGAAAAAGGCCACAACTACTGGATCAACACTCTCAGCCCAGTACAGCCCCCTACGTAGGTGATGCTGTTACGGCATGTGGTGTAGAATTTGGGTCCATTCTCCTAAGTAGATCGTTTCCAGCTTATTGATACATCTGTGTGGGACTACAGTTGTGTGGCCCACATGAAGGTAGACCTACAGTCTGTAGCTTCCTTCAGATTCACGGTCGTTAATACTGTAACTGGCAAATGGTAAATCGGAAGGAATTTCTATGCCTATTGCCATGACGTCAGAACGCGTAACTGACCGGCCCAACTATTCAGTACTCTCCCATGGACTGCTTTGAAAGAGCAGAAAAGAATATTCTAGTAGAAGGCGATGCAAAAAAAATCTAAAACATGTGTAAAAGTAATCGCATCGTGTAAGTAGATTCCTCTGAGAGCACATACCTTCACCAACAAGGCTATGGTAACGAAAAATTTAAATTAGACCTGAAACTAGGATTTCCTTTGAATCATCACCAAAATTTGATCATTTGCGCTTCTTAACAATATTGACAGCTTCAGCAATTTTTCTTTGACTTTTTGAATTCTCTGCAGACAAACATTTTGACACACATTAATTAAACGGACAAACCGATCAACACCAAAACTTGGTCATTTGTGCCTATTAACATTTCTAACAATTACTGAAAGTTTCTTGAATATCCGTCCATAACTTTTCAGTTGGTTTCTGACAAACATGAAAATAAATATATAGACAAAACAAACAAACAAACAAACAAACAAACAAACAAACGGAACAATAGATCAGCACAGAAATTTGGTCATTTACTCTTAGTAACAACTCCAGCAAATTTCAGAAAAATTAGTTCATAGCTTTTTGAGTTATGCCACTAAGAAAAAAGAGGCAGGCAAGCAAGCAAACAAACGGTTGAAAGTTAAAAGTTAATCAACTGTTCCTCCTAACATATCTAACAATCCTTGAGGATTTCGTAAAGATCCTTCAATAACTTCAAACAAAAACACAAACAGTCAAATCCAGTAAAACATACCCTCCTTGGCGGAGGTAACTATGAACTGCTACGATTTATTGAGTATGTGTATGCGTGAGTATTTCATACGGAATATAGTACATTGATATGACTAGTTTTTGTTTGGTATGTATACCTTTTGACTCCATACTTTACTAATGTTTGTAAGGTGAAGGTAATGTTGACCTTCACCGCATACCCCTACTTGGGAACCCGCATGCACTGGTTGTGCCGCAGGCAAATGCCAACTTGAGCCCAGTGTAGTGTACGGCTGCAGTCGACCACAGACTGTCCTGACCATGCCATCAAATTGACGGAATACCCGATAAACAACAACATTCCTCCCCCCCCCCCCCCCCCCCCCCCNCTGGTTGTGCCGCAGGCATATGCCAACTTGAGCCCAGTGCAATGTACGGCTGCAATCGACCACAGACTGTCCTGGCCATGCCATCAAATTGACGGAATACCCGATAAACAACAACATTCCTCCCCCCCCCACCCTAAGGCCAGAACCCTCCCACTGACTACGAGTGAAATAATTCCTGACGCTTTACTCTCCCGACCGACAAGACTTCCCTCCCTGGTGTGGGCACGAACGCCCGACGCCTCGACAATTAACGAAGTCAGCAACCTTGCCACTGAGCTACTGAGAGCATTAAGTGTCTATTACAAGAAGCCTTTACTCTGTTGCACTCGGAGCTAAAACTTTATTTGCCTTTCTTATCTATAGTGTAGAAAATATTGCAAATCTCATCATACCTAACATGACCAGTTGTTGAGGTAAAGTAAAAGCTACAGTTTCAATGTCGGAGACAAATGCTTTCTACACGTACAATACAAATCTAACAACTATGTCTGAAAATCGCAAGTTTTTCCATCTCTACGTCACGTTCAGCAGGAAAGCGCTGAACAATTTCTGTCTCATAGCAACCTTTGAGTAGTCGTTCTCACTAGTGAGTAAGATACATTAACAAGCAGCATGAGTTCAAACAAGCGTACTTAATAAAATATCGGTAGCATTCATTGGCCAAAAAATCCATTCGATTTTCCGGTATTCAAAACCGGTTTTTACTTAGATTTTAGTTTTGCATTTACCCTCAACACGAAAGTTCCTTTAATTCCCATGCTTGGTGTTCATTAAGGGAATTTTCGAAGCCTTTCAAGTAACATAATGCGGGCTTGTGGCCAGCTTTACCGAGGGTCGAGGTAGGCTCATCGGTCAAGCAAAATGTGACGGTCTGCACAGCAAAATTCAGGAATTGAAAGTCTGGGCTGGGGGAGGGTGGTGCGGTGCACGGTATTGGTCATATTTTTATTGTAGCTTCATTCACACTGAAACCCGTTAGTAAAATGTTACAGGTAAGGTAAGAATTAGATTTGCCGCTGACAGTATTGAGCAAAACTCAAACTACAGTTTTTGAAAAGATCCTGGATGCTGTTTCAAGGGCATTTGTGTGGAAAGATGGCGCTGCAGTCACACCTTCATTTGGTTACTGCACCACGAAATCAAATAGAAGAGATTTGCTTTGATGGCAGCGGTTCCGCTCACAAGACATTTTTTGAGCTGTGGTGAGCCCTGGTACAGCACAGGTCATCCTGCAGTTGTCTCCACTACGCGCCACGGCAGTGCGTAGCTGCTACGTGCAGTCAGAGTAAGGGCAACGCTACTACGACAATTAATAATAACTTTCGAGATCCTCACTCTGCTAGTGTACAGTAGTCTAGACATATGCACTCACTCTAACTAGATACCAGCGTCCAACAAATGGCTACTAGTTTCATCCAGAGTTTCCGCTCAAGGCCACAACTAACTGACAGGCACTGAGTCTCGAACAGGCATTTTCTTGTACGCGGCTCACCCACTACGGTTACCTATACACCTTATCTATCTCTTTTTCACAGCGTTCTGCAATAGCAGTATCCATCCTATGTTGTTGTTTCTTCTTGGTAATGGAACTAAAAATAGCCGTGGCTGTTCTCCCATCCCAAAAGTTAGCCCTCCAGTTATAGAATGGTGGCCTCTAATAATTGAAAATGTTACGAGAGGGAACTTGTTTGAAGCTTGGACTGTTTTTTTCTGAATTGAATAAAAAGTTTTCTAAAGCATCTAAATTATAATCAACGAAAAAGAGACAGTTAATGGTACCTACTCAACAAATCTCTCATGTAGGCAGCTGTTTCATCCTTATTGAAAGAACTAGGTCGTATAATCTTTTCTTTAGATTAGAAAGAAATGCAAGCTCGTCTTGCGGTAAATCCGATTGTATAGCCTTATCGTCTGATCCATGCATACCAAATGACAGCCGACTGTAGGCAGCTAATGTTCTAATAACAATGTTCTTACTTGTATAACTATGTCTTCGCAACTAAAATTGGATATGCTCGCAATTATGAATTCTGATCCTGAAGCGATATCTCTTAACGATGCTGAATATAACACAACATGTAGGCAGCTACTCCTCCCTTAATAACAACAACAACACCTAAATGGAGTAATCGTTTCTTAGCAACGAAGAAAAGGATATGCTTAGAGCAGATTATCTTTCGATCATCTAGCAATAGCAACTGACCCCCTCTGAATAAGAGCTCACCTGTGCCAGGTTACCTGGCGGCAGGCTCAGGTAGCAAATTGGCAAAGGGTCCAGTGACGGCAATTTTCTGACATCGACACCCGCACGAGCGATGACGTTGCATGCATAATGACCAGAGGAAGTGCAGCCTAGAGAAGAGCCATAAGTTCCCATCAATATTAATCAAGCGCAGGGAGGCACCGTGTCAGGTGCATTAAGCTGCACGAGAGGTTTTATTCTATTGCCTGATTATTGAATCTTGCTAAGCAGGCTCTTTACATCAGCGTGACTTGGAACAGGAGCACAGGAGAGCGCCATCAATTTCTGAAGATCAAGGTTGAATTTCTGAGGGAGCCAAGATGCAGGGATCTGATCCTTCACTAGGAGAAGTCATTGTGCTTTGAAAAAGAAGTTGCTTTGTGCCTACAGAGGATAATGTTACATGCCGATGTCCTATAGTTTTGTTGCATAAAAACATAGATTGGAAAATATCCGCACCAAATTATAAGAACATCTTAAAAACTTTACGAAATGATGTATTTCTTGAGAATTGTTTGTTCCCATTTCAGTCTAGATACTCATTAAGTGATAGTTTTATTGTGCGTTGAGCTTCAGCGTTGCAAGTCTTTCGCGGAGAGAGATATAGAGAGAAAAGATAAAATAAATGCCCTACATTTTCTATACAGTACAATACCTAGCTGTAGCAGAGGTCTTGATTAGTGTAAAACGGCTAGTAATGTATCTACAGTATGAAACAGATTCAGAAAGAAATTTATCTTGAAAAAAACTGGCCAAGGAAGACGAGAGTCTAATGAACAGCTGCAGTGACTGACAACCTTGATATCTTTTACAACTGCTTTATTTTTTAATCCTAAGAAGTTTACTAAATGACTCCTCATTTGCCTTGGTGCAGCACATCGGCACCATCAACACAATTCTGTGTGTAATGATGACAACCGTGCCGCGTCTTTACTGCACTACTCGAAGTTTCCACAGCCCTAGCCTCGGGTTCCGCCGGAACCCTGAAGTTCCAGTGGCAAGTGTTCTGTTGGGCCAGTCCTGACAGGAGCAGGACAGCGAGTGGATGTGGAATTTATTCCCAAGCAAGTTTGGCTAAGCAGGGAATGCAAAGAATATCAACGAGAAGGATTAGAACTGCTCTGTTATTCGTTCGATGATGCATGTTTCACGTCTGAGGCGTGACTTACGAAAGTTTAAAAAAAGACAAATTAAACGTTGTCTGAAAGAAACACGTCTCAAAGAAACAGTAAAATGAATCTGTTACAATAAAAGTTGTCTTGACGTAACCAATCAGTGGTCTTCTTTCTTCGTCACAGGCTTTGGCTTGTAAAATAAAGAAAACAGTTGGACCCACCTTAAATGCGCAGGTGGAGTTCACAAATCACGAGCAAGAAATGTAATCACGCCCCAGCTTATTGCAATCTTTACAGGCTCTGCTTGATACACACACACAAATCTCAACTGGCTTCGAATAACAAAGCTGGTGGGGCAAAGAAGCGAAGTATATTGAGGCAAAGTTGTGTGTTTGCGCAGTTCACCTCCTGCAAACGAAGCTCATTTCTTCGAAGCAGCTGTTGAACAAACATCTCGCCCCCTAACGACCGCATTACCAACCCTATGGGAGAAAGTTACCTCGACGTGGGGGACTCGTGTGTGCTGGGTTTGTTGCGCCAGTCAGTGAGTGACTGCCCCAAGGCTCTCAATGAACAACTAATTCACTAGTTGGAAGTGGAAAATCCCTGTTATGGGTGACAAGAAGAGATTTATCAGAGCACTGTGAAATTTACTTCAGTGTATTGAGACTGGCAAGGTAAATAGAATCGAAGTAAAGGAGAGCTGGCTACCCAACTTCTGTCTGATATATTTTGGAGTAATAAGCACAAAATACAATGACTCTAAGTAAAGAAACCAACTGAAATAATATTGAGCATATGTTGCCCATGAGAAAAGAAAAATGGATCGATTTTTCATAGCAACATACCCAGTGTGCAAGACAATAGGGCAGAGTGCCAGGTCTTCTGAGCAGTGCTCGGTTTGGATCAAGGCTTTCAGCTCGATCCAAATTGTCGAAGTCATCCGTGCTATACTGAGTGAATTTCAGTACCCTGTAAAACTGAAGAAATTAGCTAATCTCACTGAAACTATAATAATCAGTGATAACTTTGGTTGGTGAAAAAATGCACGCCGGGAACATACGAGGTAAATAGATGTGATACTCATGTGCAGTAAGTCCAAGTTGGGATGTATCACACATGTTCACAACACGTCGCTAAAGAGTTTTAAAGAAAAGAGAGAAAAATCAATTGCTTGAGTTTCCCGGATATCTTGTATTATCTTACGTCTGATACGAAAATTGCTGTTAAGTTTAGTTTATAAAGATCTATTATGTTCAACAATTTACGTCTTCAGTTTTTGTGGGCGTAAAGTGACGTGGGGACGACGCGGTTTTCGGTGATTGCTTTTTTCCTAGGCAGTCCTTACTCGCTGTAAAAAAGCTATCAAACAAAAAATTAGCCGAAATAAAAAATCAGCCAAGTTAAATATATATATATCTCTTATCGGCGCTATTAAATTCACATTTCTTAACTACGAGGCTAAGAAATACTGTTCAATAAGCCCAACTGCTACTGAAGGTCAATTCAGGCTCGATCGTTTAGTATGGATGTTAAGCATTAACCTTGGACATTTGAATGTCGCTTTATACAGAGACTATTTTATTCACCAAAGCAGTTTTTTTAGAAGATATTTCGTATGTCTAGTACTAACTAGCGGCCAGTATGACACAGACATAACATTCTATTACAAAATCATTTCTTTTTTTTTTTGCAATTGGCAAGTACTACTGTATATGTACTCGAACACCACTTTTTCACAAAATTCAACGTTTTCATATAAAAAAACTTTGGAACGCATATGCTTAAAAAATGTGCGATGTTTTACTGTAGCAGAAAACTTTCCATCCATAAGTTTTTCGGCGCCGCATGATAGGCTTTTAGCTGTCAGCCACTTTCATCTCCACCCACTATATTAGCGAAGAAATTTGCAGTCTTGTGGTCTCATTACTCCTCTGCGTTAAGTCAAAATGAAGTCATCTAAGGATCGGAGCAAAAAGTTTTCCCCTAAGTTCTTCCTTCTCGCCCGTGATGTAGATTTTCCCAGTGCAATTCATATCTTTCTGTGAGGGAAATTTATGCTCGAAAGTATTTCGATATTGCCGGAATTATTATTATCATCTTCGGGGTTTTGTAGCTGTATTTTTTAAATCAGGCGGTGTTTGGGTAGAAGATGCGTAAAAAAAGGGACAGCTGAGTGTACCCAAGATACAGGTGGTACTGCCACAGAGCAGTTTCGGTAGAATGAAATTGTCATGGCTGAATTACGTAACTGATCAACCCACGTAGTAAGCTCTGCCCTATTCCTCTAGCAGAGGCGTCCAATAGATTGACAGAAAATGGAATAAGTTTGATCATTGCAAGAAAGAAGCGCTTTGAATTAACTATGTCCAAGCATAAGAAATGTAAGTTAATGTCGTATGATAAAAAGTGATTGTTTTTCCTGCTAAAGGAATGATACGCATGATATAATATGGTACAATATAGTTTGAACAGGCAGGTCAAGAAATAGTTCTGTAGAAGTATTCTACGGCTCTTAACGAAGTTGGAAAATATATTACATAACTAGATTAGATTAGATTAGATACGCGGCAGTAGACGAACCAAAAGGCCCATTCCCAAAAAGACACCGGGATTTACACCCCGATCCTCTATGAGCTATTGCCATTATGTTAGTAGAATNAAGACGTCCCGCGTACTCTATCGATAGGGCTGGTACTAATGCTATGGCATAAGATTCGAGCGAAATCACCTGAACAGTTTGAACTAGATTCATGAACTTTGTTAATAAGTTTCCTCGGAATGATGCCTCCCAGAACTCCTGCAAATCAAAAACCGCCCCATTGCAAAATAAATACAGTATTCGCAAATCGAGTGGATTGCTAATCAGCCAAATACTTCTCAACGTTTCACTTAAGTGACGACAAGAGAGGAGATGGGTAGACCATCTCAAAATCGTTTGGCAATGAAGTAACCTGGTGACGCTATTCAGTCACGGATATCACCATCTGCTATATTTATAATTAAACACAGTAAGTTTCTTACTTGTTGTTTGGTTGGCCTCTCTGTCACAGATTAAAATTGCAGTGAGGAGAAAATTCAGCAGCTTCAAGGCAATAGGATGACGAGATACGAGGAAATTTGAGACTCAAACTAGCAGCAAATAAGTTCCTTGACTATGGTTGAGACATCGCTAGATACTTCTGACTTCTTTCTTTTGAGCTCGGCAGGTGAAATGCTTCTCTTCTGTTTTTCGCTTGCTGCCCAAAGCGCGCTTGTACGTTGGTAGTAAGTATTTTTATTCAGTGCTCAATGCGACACTTTAATTGGATTTTGTTTTGCTCTTTTATTCGGGATCTTTTGTCCTTTTTTTCAATTGAAACGTCATCGCTCAGATAACGCACTCAGTGTAGAGTATACTTTAGAAATGAACTTCAAATGCGCACTACTTTACTGGCGAACTGTATATATATGATATACTGTATATCAATCTATAGCTAAGACACACTTGTGATCAAGTCCCTCCTACTTACCGAAGTCCCTCTAACTCCAAACCCAAAAAGGAATGAGTACAACGCATATTTGTTGCCGTTGCTTTTGACGGCCAGGAACCCTATTACTTTCGCCATAAGATTTATACGGGTTTTGCGAAACATGTTCAACATATCAGTAAAGATGGACGGAAAAATAGAGCCTTGTGCCCTCATGATGTTGGTGATACTGAACAGTAGCTGTTCTCACTCATGATGTTGGTGATACTGAACAGTAGCTGTTCTCACTCATGATGTTGGTGATGCTGAACAGTAGCTGTTCTCACTCATGATGTTGGTGATGCTGTACAGTTGTTGTTCTCACTCATGATGTTGGTGATACTCAACAGTAGCTGTTCTCACTCATGATGTTGGTGATGCTGTACAGTTGTTGTTCTCACTCATGATGTTGATGATACTGAACAGTAGCTGTTCTCACTCATGATGTTGTGGTAATGAACAGTAGCGGTTCTCACTCATGATGTTGGTGATACTGAACAGTAGCTGTTCTCACTCATGATGTTGATGATACTGAACAGTAGCGGTTCTCACTCATGATGTTGGTGATACTGAACAGTAGCTGTTCTCACTCATGATGTTGATGATACTGAACAGAAGCTGTTCTTAAAGACAACATGGTGGTCTTCTCGTTCTTTGTCGTTCGATAGTTTCTAGTGCAGAGAAAAGAATATAATACCATAGCTTCAATGCCTACATAATTAAAAGATAATTGCATTTTTCCAATAAGCCGCAGAGTTTTGCCCACGATGAAAGCCACGAACACAACCATACTCGCATAAGCATAAATAATATCTTTCTACTCCGTATTAAAATTAATTATTGATTATTAATAATGTTATTATTATGTCATAATAATGTATAGTATGTCGGATAAAAATACTGATATTATTACTATTGTGGCCACTACTATTATTATTATTATTATTATTATTATTATTATTATCATATTCTTATTAGTATTATGTAAACACTGATAAATTTCCTTTCTTCGAACGATAAAAAAATTGTCGGCAATAAACATAGTTTTGAACTGCATCAAAGTCAGTTGCTTTTTTTCTTCGCAATTCAAAAGGACATATTATGTTGAGGCGGGCATATTTTGCATCGCTTGCATATTTCATATAAAATTATTTATTATTCTAAAAATATCCCTTGTTTACAGGCAAAGCGCTCGGATAATAAAACTGTGCGCCTGGAAAATTAAAATTACAATGAGCTTTTTGCCTAGTGATAGATTTTAATATTCGCACAGAACGAAGATTGTTAAAATCTATGTCCAGCTTATTGCTGCTTTGTAGTAAAAATTTGCCAGCAAAGTAATATAGAAACCTACTTGGTGGATGCGTTACTGGTGCTCGCTGGAATAGAGGCCGTCGTGGCTCACCGCTTGCTAAGGCTAATATGATAAGAGATTTTTATTTTCACAGAGGATTCGCAATCAGCGATACTTGTCGGTATAACCTAAAAGTTTACTTAATGATTTACATAAAATGCCTGAAAATATACACAGCAATTAGCTACACATATATAGCTTATTGCAATGTACATAAATTGAAGTCGTTCATTAGCTCTCTATTTGCACTGAGCATACAAAATACTGTAAACATTGAACTCTCGACCACGCCTAACACACGACATAAAACGTTCATCCATGCATAAAATAAGACTATAAGCTAATAATATTACTTTGCATAGCGCAGGGAGTTCGATTATGTGAAAGTTACAGAAAACGACCGCGCCGATTTATTATATGAACATTTTTTTTTACCGCTGGTTTGTTCAGGAACTCGGTAAGTGCTTTGCTGAGTAAAATAATTAATGCACATCCTGAAATTGCCATGAACTGCCTATCAGTCTGAACTGTAATGTTACATTAGCTACATAAAATACACCAGCAGCAATTCCAGAAAGCGCAAAGGCTTGTGCAATCGATTGTTCAAGAGATCGCATATGATGGTAGACATTTGGTAAAAGAGTAAATAATACAAAAGGAAGAAGCACCAAAATTGAACAGCTTCTTCTACGGTAGGTGCAAGGGACCAAGTCACTGAGAAGAATTTGGATTAACGTAGGTGCTTACCAGGACAAAATCAGGACGACATTTCATCTGTTGTGATCGATGTGTCACTGCAACAGATACTTCAGGCAGAAAAATATTGTTTGATAGAGGAAAGTTAAAAATATTGTAGTTTTGTCAGACCTTCGAGGCGGTTTAAAATTTCATACTTCCGAACAAGTCGCTATTGCACATTAAAGTTTTGTCTCTTCACTCGCTTGTTTCTAAACCGAGATAATTATGTACAAAGGGCAGCATCAATTTGTCAAGAGCATCATAAGCAAGGAGGTTTAATATATATAAGTCCCACGTGCACCATTTTATCGCATGCAGTAGATACACCTAACGAGTCATTCCTTTTGCTTTAATTGTAGAGTTTTAACAATGTGGTAGTATGAAGAACAGGAAAGTAGTCGGCTGCAGAGGATCGGGTGAATACTGTCTCACCGGCTGAGTAAGACTCTTGGATGCTTCCAGCTCTCGCTTTTCCTGTTCTTAATTGCCAGATCTCTAAAATTTTGCATTTAAGCAATGGGGAATACTTCTTTAGCTATGTTTACCGTAGTCAAACAAGACCGTGCATATTTATTATTATCATTATGGTAGAGTAAGATTAAGTGTGTCATGGTTATGCATTTAACACATTGCTGATGCACTTTAGTGACTCGCTTTTGGGAAAAACGGTGATGCATTTAAGTGCATAAAAAGGCGCCAAAATTTCTCCCAGTATACTCGACTTTTGTGCTTTTATTAAAACAATTTCCACTGCTTGTTCAGGGATTGAGAATGAGCATAAAGAAATAAAGAAATTATTTAATGAGGATTTTTTACGAAACCGTGCAAAGGTATCAAAAATTGAGTGCGCAGATTACGTAGAAAAAAAAAAAAAAAAACACTTACTGTACTCGATGTTTGATAACCTAGCACGGCTTTGCATCTGATATTATTTATTAACTGTAATTTGCATTTCATACTTTTTTGCTTCGGGGAACGTTTTATATCTAAGAGTGTAGGAAATGAAGTTTGGTTTCTTCAATTATACCAAAAAATTCATCCAATAATGATGCAGGACTTTGATTTTAGAAAAAAAGTTGAAAATGTTATAACCCTAGTACACAGAAGAAACTTAGGAGCCCTAGTGACCCACCGTGACTTTAAGCAAATACCATATTAGGTACGAGGCGGCCACACCAGCCCTATGTGGCAGTGACTGCTGCCGTCGTCAAACCACATTCCACCTGAAACAGCCTGGTGCTCACTTGGTTGATAGGCTTCCGCCTTCTTACACTGTACTTTGATTTAGCACAGTTTGCATGGCGTTTTGCATGAATCATAGTCACGTGAAAAAGTGCCTAATTTTTCCACCATCTGAGCCAAAGTAATTCTGAACAACAGTAAGATGTGGACGAGAAAAAATAGCACTGCTGTACGTCACTAAGGATAGCAAATTTATTTTATGACATAGTGATCGATATTTCTCTTTTATTATTGATTTTATCCCTTTGCAACGAAAGAGGCCGAATAGAATTCTCGTACTGTAGTCATTGCATCGCTGGAAACATCTTGAAAAGTTAGCACTCTGTGAGATAGGGTTAAGTGGATCTTCACATGAAGCTGCCCCGAGTATTCACGAATATGGACTGTTCCTCAAATTAGATTAAATATTTTTGCTCAATTCAACGAAAATAACATAATTTATTTCCTATGAGTAGATGTTACTGTATCCAGCACACAAAAGAGAAAGAAAGAAAAACAAACAAACAAAAATCAATAAAACATTACCATCAACCCTATTTGGTTGACCATAGCATGAGATCTTTTGCGAAGAGTTCCCAATTTGTTAGATACAGATACCTAGCGACTCATTTTGGATTAGTACATTTTTCTTTAACATACGGAAGGCATGGTAGAGACAATTAATAATAGGTCGAGCTTGTAAGAGTATATTTTCTTGATTTACGGTATGTTAGCTAAACCTTGGTTGGAGTTCTTATAACCACTCCTTGCTTTTGTATCAAATGCAATACGCAATTTTGCAATTTCAAATGCTGCTTTTTTTAAGCCACGATCGGCAAACGTACTTATTGCCATTCCAACGGTAAGCTCTTCTCCCAATGAGCTTGCCATCTGGAAACGTTTTAATCTTGCTAAAGTTGCAAAGCGAGCAAGAGTTTCATAGGACTTACATTTATTGAATATCCATGCAGTGAAAGACTTCGCATTTCGGAACGAGTAAGACCATTGCAAAAACCTAGATTATTGCGACCATATCTTACTGAGAGGTTTACCTAACCGAGCATCCTACACTTGGGAATGACTATCGAGCAGTGGCGAAACTTAATAATTTGTCGGAATTTCGACAAACGAAAGTTTTATCGATGATGTTGTTATTTAAATTTTCACCTAAAGAGATCGTTTTACAAAAATTTCTGACAATCGGTTACAACGATTGACAAACAAAAAGTTAAACTTAATCGACTTGGTGCGTAGTTATAGAATGTCTACCTTTTGCATGGAGCCCATCACATTATTAGAAACATCTATCAGATCTATCACATTTCCATCAAGAAATTTATTCTTTTCAAATTAAATACTTCCAGTTTAATTACCATGGCTAATAACTTTCATGTACATAGTTAATATCTTCTTAGGTATAGTCAGAATGTGTGTTTTTTTTTAAATACATGCAAATATAATAAGTCACAGCTCCCATAGTTATATTTTCGACAAATAAAGAGTAGCCATGCTCCATTACAGCACAGTACCAAACTTAGCTGCCCGTACCTGTTGATGAAAGTGAGAGTTCAGAAATTCAGAGCAAGCTCTACATTCGCTACAGCAAGACAAAGGATTCGATGACTGTAGGTGACACTGATTCGTCATATGTATAAAAATATATAGGGTTAGTGTAATATGGAATGCATGCAGAAAATTCAGCATCTTTCACGATTATTTAAAAACGAGTAATTTCTTAATAATAGCCTCAAGCTGCTTTAGGAAAGCAGGAAACACTTTAGGGAGACAAAAATTGTTTTAATAACGCCTAAAAACGGTATTAACAAGAAGTAAGTTTTGGAGAGCACCAGATGCTCGGATCATGCCAATTATTGCGCTACCAGGACATAAAAGAACATTGTTAAAAAAAACTTGCCTTAACATTGCCTAACAATGCTTCTAAAAAAGCTTGACATTAATTTAGCATAGCCTGGAAGTGCTTTAAATGCACCTAAAATTGTTCTGGGCTGATAAAGTTACTTTTTCTATAAAGATATTAGCCGCAAATGAAGAAGTTGAGACAAAAATTGATAATTGTTCGGGAAAGTTGGTGGCCCCAGCGAAAATATTCACAAGCCGCGGGAAAAGTTCTAGAATCTGCTCCAGTATCCTTCATTATGCCTAATTAAAATCTTCTATTAAAAGCCAACAGCTCTGACCTACCAGCCCGTGTTTTATACTCTTGCGGCCAGGCTACTCAACACTGCTTAATGTTATGAACGAGGGTAAAGTATTATGATTTTTATCCTCCTCCTCTCCATTCTTTTTTATTTCTCCTTTCTTTTTTCTCTTTCGTCTTCTATTTTTTCTCCTCTTGTTTCTCCATTCCTTTACATCCTACTAACATAATGGCAATAGCTCATAGAGGGCCGAGGTGTAAGTCCCGGTGTCTCTTTGGGAATGGGCCTTTTGGTTCGTCTACTGCCGCCTATCTAATTTAATCTAATCTTATATTCTGGGAAACCAGTAAAGGTCGGAAATGTGCAGCGATGTCACTACGGTACGTCTACGTTAACTAAATTGTGAAAAAATTCCAATTAACGAAAACAAGTACTGACTTCATGACTAAGATTTGTCACTGTACAGAATGCTGATTTTAACTAAATTCTGATAAAATCGTTTCAAGGGACGCAGAGTTAGATATGCGAATGTGACTAAATTACTAAATTTACGAAAACTATGAAACATGTATATTGACATAAACTAAATTCCTAAGATTTTTGGATAGGGAACTATCTGTTTCGTTAATATATTCGTGCCTGCAGCTGTGCAATTGTTCTACCGGGAGGCTGATGAACGCTATTGCAGGATTAACATCATGACAGTGACTATATAAGATCACATACCCAGTAAGGAGCTAGTATGCTCATAGTTTTGCGAAGTATTTGAGCAGCCCTGGCCGTTATATCCCTTATCCAGATTCGGTTGTTGATTAGACAGTGAGTGAGAGGTGTAGCGAACTTGCCTCGCTTTAGGTTTGAATAGTTTACTCGGGTAAAACCGAAGGGCACATTTTACAGTTTATTACAAGAAACGGCTGCAGCGAAGGAGATTGAATAGGCACCACGGTTTTACAAAGAAATCCAGTAAGAATGTTACCGAAGGCTCGGGTTTGAAGTATAAAAAATGTAAAAAGAAGATGAACAAAACGAAGAATGGGAAATTACGAAGAAGCTCCAAAGTTTAAGTATCGTATTGTTGCCTGAAATAATAGAAAATATATTTCTTTAACGTTTTAATTATGACATTCATCGGAATACTCTGACTTTACAATGCTTAGCGAAAGCTAATCCCGTAGGAATAGCACTGCGAGCGTCTAAATGGTGTGGAACATATACACTTAAAAACCAGCTGGTATGTACCACAGACCGAGAATGGGGCGTCCACTTCATGATTAGGCAGGTGCTTGAGGTCACGTCGTAAGGGTTTAACTTTGCTAGCTGCTGTGTGCCATTCCCAACACCAGCGAAGTAACACTAACCGGAACCACTTTAACTCATACAATGACCAAAGAACGCGACAGTTTCTCCTGGACTCCTGTAGTTTGATAAATCTTTCATGAATTTATTTAATCCTTATTGGGTCTATTTTATCGTTGAAACTAACGTTACGGCGCTTATAAGAATATCAGTAGATGAAATACGCTATTTCTTTCCTGCAGATTCTAAAAGCCAGTCCAATGATTCAGGGAATTTCTCTCGGTTTCCCACGCTTTACCCTGAAGCGTCATTGCGTTCTCTGAAAACATAAGCCTGTCTGCTTAAGCTAGTTAGCTTCACTGTAGGAATAGCTCAAATAACAAAGTAAAAAAAACTCAAAAGAGTACAAAAACCGCTGAAAAAGAGCTAAGAACAACCAGTTTTAAAAAGGTGAAAGAATTTGTCCAATATTTGCCGGTATGCCTTCTGAGGGCAGAGCTGCGCGCATGCTCGGCACCTTTAGCTCGGCAGCCGTAAGGAGAAGGCCGGGGCAGTCAACCTTAGTCTGGACTGGACCTCTGTGGGCTGCAAGAGCCCACCTTCGGCAGAGCAGCTGTTCTGCTACGCAACCCTTAATTTTACTTGCGAAATATGTGGTAAAATCAATGAGCTAAACGCTATAAGCCGCTCCTGTATACCTTACCTTGAGTTACCTTGAGAGTCTTCGGAAGAAGTCCAGGTGACGTTGTTCACGTCACCCCACGTGTGTGGAGTCACTCTGCTGGGTGTCTTCTGTGGTGCCGCAGTTT
>LQNS02000138.1:10779967-10791326 GCA_001587735.2 Parhyale hawaiensis
TTGCCCAAGTTTGTGCACCCAGTGTGTGATGTTCTCTATTTCGCAAGGAAAAATAACGGCAAGCAGCAGTTTTCCAATTCTCTCGGAACTAATTGACTTTTACGATCGATCCTGATGAGCTGATCCAGCCGAGGCCCAGGAAGCAGGAGCAATGAATACTTTTGTCGGAAAAATAAGCCATGGCCCACGAATGGGAAAAATGTTGCCATTGCCGCTCTTGACAACAGGTTTTATGCTCACTTTAGAAAGGAAATCGATGCGCAAACTAGAAAAAAATGAATACGCGTTTCACCATGCTGCGCTAATGAGTGAATTACAAAGTATACTAATTAGGAAAGTTCAAATGCGTATCGTGTGCTATAAAGATCGTCAATTTAGTAAAATACGGTAAATATGTTATGCTGCTACCAGGTTTTTTGTGGCATCGCAATATGGTTTATTAAATGGACTTTTTTGATATGCGAGTTATCTTTTTCTGTTATATGCACAAATGTTTGTGGGCTTATCTTGAAACTCTAGCTAAATAATCTAAGAAGCTAATGCTATGTAGGTTACTTTATCCGTGTCGTATACAGGATACGAGGCACGAGGCACACATATTTCGGACGATAGCAATTGACCGACCCAAAATTTTCTATTTTAATTCATGTACTAATTTTGACAAGAAAGAAAGGATTGCAATGCTTGGCTAAAGTAAAATTAATTGAACACACTCTTCTAAAACCGCGAGTGAACAGTTTAACTAAAACGTAAACTTCGTGGCAGAATCCTGACCCTCTCATGAGAAACTGAGAAGCGTCATTGCAGCTTCTTTACAGTATTTTTTTTACTTCATTGTTCGTTAGTATTATAGTAAAGGCTCTACTTTTTTGCTTGAATGTGTGTTTGTCTGTCTCTTTGCTGTTGTTGACGATGTTCACTCAGAGCACATAAGTATATAACTTCATGAGCTATCGTATTGTCAAAATAAAATGATTTCACTTACTCCATCAGGAACAGAGATGCTTCAAGTTTTATTGAGGTAATTGAATGTGACATTCAGAACGTATAGATAACACATGTAGTTTTTTTTATCAATTCATTCGCATTTAAGAAAATTAATGGCATATGTACGTAGCTCTCAGAGTTATCAAAATTATTGTTCCTGAGTCTGTCGTTTCCAATTTCCTTCCCGAAATCGGAAAATTTTGTAATAAAAGAAAAAGAGAATTAAAAAAAAAAAACATATGCCATCGAGCTTCCACATGGTCAACGCTTTGTTTATTTAGTGCTGTTTCCATACACAAAGGGATATTATTAACTGCTGAAAAAGGTTTTTCGCACTGCGACATGGACTCTTTGTTCTGCCGGCATTCAACACAAAGTACTTGGTAGAACTAATTGGTTTACTGTCACTAAATTGCTATTGTTGAACGAAATGCTATTGGATTGGACATGAGCTCTTTGTTCAGCTTACATTCAGTACAAACTACTTTACTGGAATGATTGGCTTAGTAGCAAATTTGTATTATTTGCTAAGCTTAAGCACACAGGAAGATAAACAAGAATTCTTAATTAACAAGAAAAATGATTGTTAAAGCTTTATCGGTAATGTTTTTACTCGCCATTAAGTTATATTTAATAAATAATATTTTAAACAAGTTTTAAAGTTAAATGCACGAGATGGACAGATTCTTATCTATATTTTTTTCAAACTAGAGAAAGAATTGAGGATTACCGACTGTTTTGTAAAGTTGTTTATCCGTTTATATGTGGCAATGCCAGAGTTAAAGTTTACCTCGAACGTTCATATATTTGGCTGTGCGTGGAGAGGCTCCGTGTCTGCAGCGTGTGCGAGCGTTCAGTCTACCAGACTCTGCACCGAGTGATTTCTCAATGCATATCACCTAATTTTCTACTCCTATTTGTTTGATACTCAGTGGAGAAGTTTTTACTTAGGTTGACCGAGCGGCTGATTCAAGTTCTAACTAGAGCGCTCTGAGAGTGCATACCTCCACCAAGCATGGCAGCGGCAACGAAAAATACGATTCGGATCTGAAACCATGATTTTCTTTATATCAACACCAAACCCCGATCACTTGTACCTTTTGATAATGTTAAAAGTATCCGTAATTTTATTGGAGATCCGTTCATAACTTTTTGAGTTAGGTTGCTAACATACATTTTAACAAACATAAGTCAAACACAAAAACGGACGAACCAGTCATCACCAAAATTTGATCAATTATGTCTTTTAACATGACTAACAACTCTTGAAAATTTCATAAAAGTCAGTCCATGATTTTTTTAGTTATTGCGCTAAAAAACATAACATCGAACACTACGACAAACAAACGAACGAACGAACAGATCATCACAAAAATTTGATCATTTACTTTCTGTAATAAACCCAACAACGCATGTAAATTTCATGAAAATCCGTCCCTTACTTTTTAAGTTAGGGCACCAGCAAAAAGTAGGCAGATACACAAAAAACAGATGGACAAATCCTCACCAAAACCTCCAAACATACCTAACAATCTCTGTAAATTTCGTCAAAATCTGTCCATAACTTTTGAGTTATCTTGATGACAGACAGACAGGATAACAGACAGACAATGCCGTCGTAAACATAACCTCCATGGCGGAGGTAAATATTGCTGCAGTCTGATGGAAAACAAATAGATTTCATTAAAAAATAAAATACAATGTCATCAAAATATGAATTCCCTTTATGAAATTAAAAACAGACTTCAACATACCATTGTAAACTTCAGTAATTAATGCAAAATGAGTTCAATTTCTAAGTTAATAGAAAAATAAACTACTGAAATAATAAGAAAATACAAAGTGTCATGTTTCCTACTAATAGACTATTTCAATACGTATCACAATGAATTTCTTGCACATACAACACGCTTTGCAAACTTGAATTCACAAGACCCCTATAAACCCAGCGCCAGCACATAGTCAGTATTTACTAGCGGAGGTAGCTGTAGCCGCGTCACTGTTGTTTCAGTTTTGCAATGTAAAGGGATAAAAACTCAATGCTCTATAGATTTATCGTATTTACCATTTTTCCGGTGTTCCATTATGCAGGAAGGAGGAGTGTATGGATAGGATTGATTCACTGTTAGCTTATAAGTGAAGTTTGGCATGCGGAAACTATATTGTGATGTGTTCAATGTCTAATAATTTTTTACGAAATACTTGCAGCTCTTTGTGTAACCCGGATAACAAATGCCATATGTGCTGTAAGTTGCCGCACCACAATAGTGCGGCGCTGACGGGATAGTTGGGATGGTGGTATCAAACCATGTAGTGTATAGCAATGATTATTGCAAATTTAACCATGGCCGATGCCTTACAAAGTTGGTTCCACCGGTACAATCCTTGCACAAATTTCTAGAAGTAGCCTGCTATTTTTAGTACCTACTCAGTATATTGCTCGCTTATCTAGATACGAAACTATCGCAATTTGTGATGTTTTAGTAGTTGAAAGGCGGTTTTCTTTCCAAATATACTGTGTCTGAAATATGCAGAGTAGATACGAAAAGTACCAGGCTGCGTCCAATAAGTAATTGGTAAAGGGACGTGATCGGACCATTTTGGAGACACAGACCCAGACCTGTACTTTAGGAGGCCTTGTCATGGCATACACTTGTATATTTATAATCAATAAAAAAGAGAGCTGCTGCAACACTGCATGACGAAACCTCTAACTTGCATAAAAATTTACTATAACAACTTCTGCTCATACGATTTCTTGATTTAATTTACGAGTTACTTGTTGAACTAGAGCTGCATGAATACCCAATCCGAAATTTTCAGGCATTTATCCGATACCGTTCACTATTTACTAGTAAGCAGCCGCTAATGCCTACCGGCGGTGGGTAGCCAAGAGCTGTATTAAAAAATAGGAAAAAAATCAACTTAAACAGCCCTTGCGCTACTATGTAATTCAAGACAGAAGTACGTTTCCGAGTAATATTTAGTGAATTTAGTAAAGTAACATTATCTTAGACAAGTAGTAAAAACTGAAACAAATAATAAAGTTAATCATTCCGATTATATAATCTGACGTGCTAATTAATTGAGAGCTTACTGTCGTTCATACTTTTACTTGACTTGGATACAGTGGAAAACGATTTTACTACAATTGTGACTATGGTTGTTCATTTAAACCAGATCAAGAAGTGACTGGTGCGAGGCAGATGAATAGACTCAGCCGACACTTCTCTGAGAATTTCAATTCTGTAGCCAGCTGTCTCTGAACTGGGGCTTACGCGAAACATTCAAGGCATGCACTTGAGGGCGCGACACAAGGACAGTTCGGGACAGTAAGAGACTTGGACTGAGGTCTGCACCAACAGCAGGTACCACCAACGCGCAGATGGTACCAAATTTATGCGGTGAGAAGTTAAATAAACTGCATGCTGAAACGCGGCTGCTGTTGGAGTCAATAATCTCAATAAGATTATTTATTTTGGATCATAATGACACCAGCAAAGTTGAATCTTTCGTATTTAGTAAATTTCACTTTAGGGAGGATTTGTTGATTTTCTGTTTTAAAAGTTCCATATTGGCTGTAATCATTCTTCGATAGTTGGAACTAGCGGGGACAGCTAAAAGAAGAAAAATGTCCCTTCAAGACCATTTGTTCGTTTTGCAGTAAAAGATTTTAGCATGGTCTTGATCACTCATGCACAGTTGGGGCTAACATGAAGAAACTAACAACCATATTGCAACTGGATGTTTTCAGAGGAAACAATGAGTTGCTTCTGAATAAGATGTATTGCTAATATAGTTATCTAAGTAGTAGAACTGATGCTGCAAGTGGAAGGGAAAGTAAGGGAAGGCGAAAATGTGCCCAAGCTCTAGAAAAGTTTTAAGTTTGGTTCTAGTGCCTCTTTCTACGATTCTTTCTATACCGCATGATTTTTCACTAACAGGGCAGGGACATTTTTCCACGGTTAATTATGGTGTTCACTTGCGTTAGTTTGACCGGAGGCAGCGATTCTAACTTAATCCACCCCGTCTAAACTCGGAATGGGACTCTCTGGCACCGATATTTTTACGCCGATGTTTTGGCGTCGATTATTTTTGGCACCCATTATTTTGGAGCCGATGTTTTGGCGCCGATTATTTTGGCACCCATTATTTTGGAGCCGATATTTTGGCGCCGAATATGAAGGTTAGGTTAGGTATGGTTCGGTTAGGTATGGTTAGGTTAGGTATGATTAGGTTGGGTATAATTAGGTTAGGTATTGTTTGGTAAGGTCAGATTACATTAGGTTAGAAAACGAGTAGTTCGAATATTTGCGAGGTTTAGCCCACAATCACGAGATGCACTAAATAAATAACTCGAGTCAATACATTGTTGATGTTATCTTCTTTGGTATGTAAAAGTTGACGAGCGCATTTTACATACCTGATTGTGCAACTATTTCAATGTTACTTCTTAGATATTAATCTAAATTAAAGGTTTTATAATAATTTCATCTACTCTATAGATACTGTTTCAATTTCAATCAGCGCTAAGATATTCGGCGCCAAAAAAGTGTCGCTAAAGAACACGGCGCCAAAAAAACGGTGCCTATAAGTACCGAACTCGTCTAAACTAATGTCTGCCGCTTAACCTTGTCTACCGTTTTGTAGTCCGTCTACCTTACACCTCGTCTAAGCTCTCTTAGTATTTTGATTTCACCTGTGATTCTCGCATATATTCTACCAGCAAGGAATTCGCGCTTTTGTCCTGAGAAAGACATACCTAGAGATAAGATGGTGCTTCTTGAATCGTTCTGCTATGCATTTGCTCGAACAGACTCAGCTAATTTCTTCAGTCACAGCAGCGTAAGGTAACCCTCTGATCTCAAGACTTCGTTGATTTCTTTTGATATTTTACCGGGTACCTAAAAAAAGTTAAATTTTCAATTGGTTGCTGTTTCAATACGCATCAAACAAAAGAACAGTCCCTGAATGGGTCCGGTATTTTATATACCGAAACACAGCAGCCAATAGAAAATCATAGAAAATCTATTTCATGTTTTTTAGACACCCAGTACATTCGGTTCAAAAAATACTTTAAAATGAAATTGTTCAACACTACCCGCTGTGTGCTCCATACCGTCTCCTTGCTACGCATCTGACCTCAATTAAGAATGTCATCCGCCACCAGCTAAGTGAAAATAATATTGCATAAAACAAATTAAAAGCGCTATATATGATACGGTCACATGTCTTGATGCTTTTGCTTCAAAAATGATGTAAATGTTTGCAGGAAGTGTAAAGTAGACAACTATGGCTGAACTCCCTTCAAGCGAACAACAGAGCTTGGAGCGACTTGAATTTTCCCCTGTCTAATACTGAAAAGCGTAACGTGCAGAGCCTCAAGCAGAACTAAAATATAGATATTCTTTATTTGGCAAGAGACTCTTAGCGTACGACATAACATCCATAGCGCAACAGACATTCATCAGCACTGTGGCTGTTATATTTTCAGCCTGGAGAAGTATCACTAACGCCCATACTACAACAGACTGCCATCAGCGCAGATGCTGCAGCGTCTGCACCTCTGCAGAGCCAAAGAACCGTGGCGACGCTACTGAGCTTGCAGGCGGAATTCGTGGGCAGGGTGCGTGAAATGGATTGTATTTGAACTTCATAGGGATCCGGGCAAACTTTTGATCTCGTTCACATATTGCAAGCGCTCGCAAAGTTACGCGATGCAGAGTCGGCAGCACTATGCAGCGGGCAGATGTGTGAAAAGTTTTTTGAGCATGGCATATTCTTGTTTGGAGCAATACTGGCCATTGCTCCTACCAAATGAAATGCTTTTAATTGAAAACTGCTACGTTTTCTCATTCTCTGATGGAACGGTAACCCAAAATATTATTAGCTTGTACTCGACTGGGGCAGCATAATATTTTCACTCAATTACGCGAACCTACCACGCATGTAGCATTTGCACATTGCTTTACTGTATTTATACTCGTAGTTATCTCGGTCTCTATTATGTCGCATTCCAGTTGTTCTTATGCCTATTTCGCTCTAGCAAAACGACAACCCAAGTCTTGCTAACCTTGGCTAACCTTGTCCCAACAAGTGTCGACTGATACATTACATTTTAATTGCTCACAATATCACTCGCTGGCGAGGACAAGCTGGAGCGCAAGCATCCAATTATATATCAGGATGCCACAACATAATTATTACGTCGACATTTGCCGGACGCTATCAGATGCAAGTGCTTCCGAAATAACTGAAACGTTCAGTTACAACTTGCGCTGTCGGTGCTAACGACTGCGTATTTTAGACATTATTAATTCTGTTCAATTTATAGCGCCATCGGCTGACCGTGCCAGCGCTCAAGTTGTTGTTTTGATATTGGCAGTAAAGCCGAGGAAAAACAGTGACTCAAGGTTACGATAGTTTTGGCACCGCAGTTAAATTAGTCATGAGCAACTCGGTTATTAAAGTTTATGCTTCAGTTAAAAATTATTGCTAATTTTACAGTACGTTACTTGTATGTGCGGTGTCCAAATCAGTAGATTGGTGTTATTGTTTAGTAATTCAGAGGTAACTATTGGTCACTGGGTTTTCAGATGCGAATGGCAGTGGATCGTTCTTGCTTTGTTCAGCAACGTGGTGCAAGAAACTGCAACAACAATCCCGTAATTACTCATTTAATTAACTTCATTGCAAAACACTTATTAGTCTGACTGGGTTCTAGTTATTTTTATTACAAGATATTGTAGTGAATTATGCATGAGGCTGTTTCATGATGAGTAATTTCCCTAGTAAGAGAGAGAAAGACCTTGCACTCCAGCTGCCAATACTGATAATGCGAGGAGCACTCAATCTGTAAGGCGGCAGTCTCTCTTTTTTATGCCTGTACTATCCATGGCAATAATTTTTGAGTGAAGCGCCTTGCATGAAGCTCAATTTGCCTGCCGAAACAAAGTCAGTTTGATGTAACTTCCAACGGCATAAAGCTTCTGTTTTGGTGCCAGTTCAGCGTCACTGTTTTCTAAAGCAATTGACCTGTCCGCCTACAGCCTATAAATCTTCATCTGCCGCCGTTAAGCAATTGCTTCGTTATTTTTAATTGTTTGTGACAAAATTTTGGTGCGTCGCTACGGATGTAAATTAAAGCCGATCGCTGCAATGTTTCGGAGTTGATGAAGTGAGTATCACGCGTGAAAATGGAGCGGCATGAAAGTTACTCAAAACGGTGAGCTTGTAGTAGTACCATGACACCAGAACTGGCAACTTTTGGAGTTGTTGGAAAGCCTGAAGGAGGAGGTTCATATAATAACATGAAATAAAATAACGAGTGAGAGGTCTAGTTCGGCTCTCTAGCTGCAGTGCTTAAGTAAGCATCGCGTGTGCAGTTAGCTACAGCATGAAAATGAGTTCAGACAAGTATGTTAGTGATAGAGCCAACTAGCTGTGATCTTGTATAGTTGCAACACTTTCTTGAATAATTTTTTTGTTATCCTGAGGGTAGTCTCATTTGAAAGTCATTTCATGAAAGACGCTGGACCTTAAAGAGTTCAAAGTTTATGAAGTATGTATCATGTGTAAAGGGGCTATATGAAAATGTATTTAAAAAACTAGAGCACTCTGAGTGCACATACCTCCGCCACGCGAGACAACTTTAGCAAAAAATTCAAATTGGCCCTGAAACCATAATTTTCTTTGTATAAGCTTCAAAATTTGATCACTTGTGCGTTTTGAGAGTAATAACAGCTTGTACAATTTTCTTGAAGATCCGTTCATAACTTTTTGAGGTATACTGCTAACAAACATCATGACAAACATGAGTCAAACATACAAACGAACAAACCAATCTGCACCAAAATTTAATTATTTATGTGTTTTAACATTACTAACAACTCCTATACATTTAATAAAGATCCATCCATTATTTTTTGAGTTATTGTGCTAACAAGCATAAAATTAAAATCAGTGACAAACGAACGAACGAACAAACGGACCATTACCAAAATTTGATCATTTACTCTTTGTTATATACCTAACAACTTCCGTTAATTTCATAAATATCCATTAATAACTTTTTCAGTTAGGGCATTGAGAAAAATGATGCAAACAAACAAACAAACAAACAAACAAACAAACGGATGGACATATCTTAACCAAAAGTTAATCATGTGTTCCTCATAACATACCTAACAATCCCTGTAACTTTTGTCCAGATCGGTTCATAACTTTTTGCGTTATCTTGGTGACAGACTGACAGACATGACGAAAACATAACCTCCTTGGCGGAGGTAATGAGTTAGTACTGTCTAACTGCGTAGAGACGGTAGTGCTGCTCGGACGTACCAATTGGAAGATAGATTGGAGTTATAACATTTACACTGCAGTAGGAGTATTTTACGTCTGTTAGTCTTTCCATTGTATATACATTAGTACCACTCTCTGATGAAAATCAGAAGGCCGTTTATGTACACCGGGTTTCACTTTATTGTATATCAACAGAGCTGTTATAACAGAACACCCACTGTGATTATTCAGCAACGTTAATAATATAACACTCCTACTAGAATATCAGTATTGGGTTAAAAAAAATAGAAAAAACAGAACTCTCTACGCTAACCAGTTTTAATAGCAGATCTAAGATCTAAGATCTAAGATCTGTGTCCGGTAGTGAATCAGCGGCAGTTCATAGTAGCAGAAGCAGGGAAAATACTTTTCGCAGACCAGTTTTACAAGCTCGGCCTTATGATTCTGCAGGTATTTTGTAGGTGCGCCTAGATGGTTTTCATACGGCAGCTGCAGCTCTTGAGTAACGCGCATAATATAGTAATGTGCTGGTACTAAGAAAGATAGAGATACATGGAGTAGAAGATTTGTAGAGGGTCAAAAAAGTGCGAGTTAAATCATTTCTGTCCCCTGGAACAGCTAGAAATGGCCTGAGAACACATCCGTTGAAGATAAATATATACAGAAATGAATCTCATGCAAAAAGTGATGCATCTGTGTGAGATCAATTGAGAGGCAAGTACACCTTTGATTCAACGGGATATGTGATTGATATCACGGTTCTTTCCTTGAAATGGACACCTTATTGTATACTTGGTAGCTATCAAACTAAAGATTTTCTTTGTTCTCTGATTGTCGCAGCTATATTTATAGCAATGCTCTTCTTTTGATCGAAAATTGATTACTGATTTTTATTGTTTGTAGCTACCTTCTCTCTGCTGCTATAATTACCCAACTATTATTTATACACAAAGAGCAACGATTAATTAGATCCTGTCTCAAAAAAAAAAAAATGTATTGGGTGATGGGCAGTTCGACAGGAACTTTCTGCTCAATAACCCAGTGAGTTTTGAACCAGCGCATTAACGTTCGTCAGCACTATAATTAGTTGACATTTCAGCAATACTGTACGTCAGCAGCCAGCAATATCCGACTGCCAAAAGCTTGTTATGTGAGCTGTTGTGTCGCAATGCATTTAGTAGATGGTTCACTATGGTGATCGCATGCTGGTGTTAAATTGTCATTACTTGTCATCTTAACAGCTATCGTGGAAAATGGCTTGTGTCTAAAGCGAATATTGCTTGTAAAATAAATAATTGGTTTATCGTAGTATTCTTGCGTAGAGAATTTGTATTCTTCTTGTAGCATTAACGATTATCAGTACTATATAATAATTCACGTCCTGTTTTTATTTATTTATAAATATATTTATATTTTTCCTGTCACGCTCTATGGGAATATGATAGGAAGAAATTAGGCAAATCTATTAGCTCTAAGGGAATAAGATAGGAAGAAATTCAAGTGCTGAGGACTAGGCAAATCTAATAGTTTGCTTGTCAATGTATTGTGGTACCATTTATTGAATAAGGTTAGTGACCCGAACGGTCATTGTAAATGACGGCTTAAATTAGTAGGTTTGGAAAACTACGTTATCTCCTGCGCTTTTTACTCTTCAGAGGGCTTCTTAAATGAATATTCAGCATTCTCCCTGAAAAATTGGATACATATTATAAGTGCAGTCAAGTGGCATCTCCCGTAGAACCTTTGATGTTTGAACATGTCCAAACACGGTCATGCAGGCGAACTCAGCTTCCTCAGCAGGAGCTCCCAAGGGCGAGCCCCGTAGGACTTTATTCCCCCTTAAGGATTGTATTCATGCAATGCCATCTTCCTCACTCGAATTTCTTCTATCTTATTCCCACAGAGGGTGCCCTCGTAGGAATAAATTCATATTTCTTCCTATCTTATTCCTATAGAGCGTGATAGGAAAGATATAAATAAATAAATAAATAAATAAATAAATAAATAAATAAATAAATAAATAAATAAATAAATAAATAAATAAATAAATAAATAAATAAATAAATAAATA
>LQNS02000138.1:10798287-10809104 GCA_001587735.2 Parhyale hawaiensis
CGACTCAAAGTTGCTCAAGACCAGAAGCGACATCGTATTTTTGAAAACATGTCTAAACAACAACCTAATTCCAAAATTTGTAAATTTTCGACTCTACAACCAGCAAATCCGCTCGACTGCTCTATACCGCAACTGCTATGTAATGTAAGCATAGAGGTCGCTAAGAAAGTCTCATATTTATGTATACGGTATAGCTCTACAGTTGTCTAGTGCTCACTCTAAGCTATTCGATCATAGTTTTAGTGCCAATGCTGCTAATAAAGCATGCAAAGTTCAAATACCTACAAGAGTTCATTAATGCTACATTATTCTATTTCTTCTGTCGAGTTCTTTTCTTTTACTTGATAATTGACAAGACTGACAGGCATAAAAAACTTAAGCCGGAGTGCCAAGAAAGATATCCGATCAAAATCTCTCTTGTAATGTTACCTGGCTGATAGGTTTATTAACCGTACTTTTCACTTTATAATGCCCTCTAAATAAAGGGAAACCACATGAAGCCCTTGCATTGTTAAGCGGATTATTCTCTTTCAACGCAGAAACATTTATTTTACGGATATCTGTTATTCGTGGGGGATCTCTTTCTATCATTGCAATATCTAGCAGGTAATATTGGCTTTCAATTCATTTAATGAACTGTTTGTGGTTTGTAATAATTTCTACACGATTAATCCTTTTAGCTATGACATATTCCGGTGTGCATGCATTTTTTCGACACAACGCCGTACACATTTGCCTTGCGGTGCTCTTTACACTGCTCACAGTGTTGAGTTATTGGAAACAACAAACTATAGCCATTGTTAGCACCCAGAAGATGTTTCAATGAGAGTGAGCAGCCTTTGAACTGAATTCCTGAACTCTGAGCTTTTATATTTTCATCTGGCAGTGAAGCAATTGTATAGAAGGAAAATTTACGCCTCGGGTAATAAAGATTTTTTAATTGTGTACTTCATTCAATCCTTAAGAGTCGAGCTAAAGTAATGATTAAGAGTTTGCCTAAGGAATTATCGTTGATATTATCACAGGCACAACACTAATAGTGCTAAGGAATTTCTTCGTATGACATCGTGAAATGCTGATACATTAAAACGACTGTGGAAAGAAGGCAATATTAACCCTGCCCGTCTACTAAGAAATACGCTGGACGTTATAAAGTTAAAATGATAACATTATGGTTTATTCTTGCATGTTTTGATCAGGAATAACAATAAAGAAAACGATGCAATTTGAAAAGAAGATAGCGAGAGTTAAAACTTGCAGGATGAGCATGGTTTCTCGTTAAACGAAAGCTATTGCACCATATGGCTACAGTGGTAGATTTAAAAGTTTCGAATTTCAATGTCATTCTTAACACCATCAGCCGATGGGCCACCAGGGTACACATGGCTCACATAAAATGTCTGCTTACTATTAACGTTTTTATCCAACCCCATCCTTATACGTACAACATTATCCGAAGTCTATGACTTCAAACGGGGTCATTGACTAATCTAAATTCACACTTCTCCAGATTTTTTGCTATCATCTCGTTCTCCTTATTAACAAGCAGAACTTTTTATAAGTGGAAGGAAATAAGAAGCGGCAATATTTATGCAGAGTGTATATGACTACCTTTACAGAATGTACATTATACCATTTCTACGGTAACTTGTCTCAGATGATAGCCAGATTCTTCCAGGTGAAGCTCGATTCATGAAAAGCGAAATTCACTTCGCTAGTAAATAAACCTTTTTTAATTAATAGCAAGTTGAATCTTGCTTCTGACTAAAATGACTAAAAATTTTACACAGATGACCAATACCTAAGTAGAATTCATTTGTGATAAATTGGATCTACAAATGGTATGAGTTTGTGGCATTGATAAATCTTTTGTTTGCATAATTACAATTTTTGCTTCAAATGCAGAATTACTTGTATTTTTTTAAGTTTTTAATTTTTATGTGTATTAAAAATAACTTCCTAAGTACTAGAAAAAATCTGTAAAGCTCACCTGATTGATTTATTTACATGTACTGACCATTACATTTACCGACCGCATTTGTAAAAAACAAAAGTGTGATTGTAAGAGCAAACTTCGAGTCTAGCGATCAAGAATCCCCTTGTGCTCTCATCCATGAGCCGATAGCCAGCTAAGGAATATTTAATGCTTCAATGATATCAAAACGACGGTTCTAATCTATAATTAACTATCACTAGCACGTATTTCTTCTGTTTGCGCACTGAATTATTCTGTACTGTGATAGAAACAAAGGCTTTTAGCCAAATAATTTAAGCTTTGCTCTCTCACTGGCGAGGCAAAGCTCGAGGCACGTCAACAAATGCTGTACAAACGACAGGCTACCCAACCTGGTGAATATTGCAGGTTTTTATCACTTCATGGTTGATTTTTTCTAGATAGTAAATTAACAACTGATTGTCCTAAACTTTGTTGAAAGTTTCATGCGTAGTCTGCAAAGCTGAACACAGCCGTTTCTTGCCATGTCTGAAGCATGTCTTTTAGACCAGAATCTTAAGGAAATTTTGTGAATTTTGGATACGTGTGGAGAACCAAGAATACATTGAGAAAGGTTTCTTATGAGTTCAAAAGATTGAATGCTATTTCGGCTTTAAATTTTAGGAAATTCTAACAAACTGAAATCGATCTCTCTGTGTTGAGTTGGGAGATTGGTCAAGCTGGAGTAACGTGCCCTAAGTTTAAGAAGCACCACGGCAGACGTGAATAATGAAGGCCAGTCCATGTAAATTCTTGGTTAGGAATATTTACGGCCAAGTGGTCTTGTACAGCAGAAGTAGGCTCTTGATATTGGGGTATTTATTTCACAAATAAAATTTTAAACGAAGTTCTCTAGCAAGAACTTAAATGCACAAAACAGAGTTTACTGTTAAGCATTACAGCTCCTTGAGTTATCCAGCAGTGACTGTTTAATGCTTAAACTTGTACGAATATTAGTTTACTGTAGTAAGCCAAATGCTCTTCTAACTCTCATGATCATCAATATTCTTCTGAGGACAAGAAACACTGATACACCCAAAGCTGCAAATGAGGGGCACAGTTAATACCAGCTACAGCTCTGACAGCATATATTTTTATTTTTAGCACAGTCTAGTACGCGAGCAAAATAAGCCGCTTTACTATACATTTTATTTCCCATAACTGCAAAGTAATGATTAGAATTAAAATGAAACCATTGCTGCTACCTTCGTAAAAACATAGTAGTGTAAGCTGCTGCTTAAAGGGAATCGAACGTTTGTTCCACACTTTGCTAACTACGCAACGGCGAACTTATTCCGATTCGTCTCATTCGTAGGCGTGCTAAATAAAGAAAATAAATACGGAATCACCGAAGCCACCAATATTGTTTACGACAGAAAGGTATTTACTATGAGAACCAGAGTCCTCGTGGAATCTCACAGCCCACAGCTTAGCACAGTGTCACGTCACAAATGTATAGAGGCTTTCTGTGCCGAACATACATTACTGTGGGGCTCGGCAAAACCTTGGGCTCAGGCCATACTGTCCCCAATACAGCCCTTGCTCTAGTTTCACCAAAGTCAAATGTGTTTAGTAAATACCACACTGAGGAAGTGGCCCGTGCCACAGCCAGCCACACTGAAGGCTATGCAGGTGATCAGAAAGACGCTTTAACAAAGTTTATTGGGTAATGTCGCTGCTTGTAAAGTTGTGGGGCTATAAGCTTGTGTAGCTGCTTGCTGCGTCACAGATATACGTTTTATAGCCAGGTACGAAACGCCACTCATAAAAATGTTATGGAATATAGAAATTTGCTGGATTCTTGTTAAAACGAATGCCAGACACACCAGCGGTCGTCTGTTACGTGCACTGTGGAGATGATATGCGGTTGGCTCTCCTTTGGGGGCAAGCTGCGACGGGACGGAAGGAAACGAGCATCGTGAACCCTACACACGTGAGGTCATGCGCGCAACGTCACCTGGACATCGTCCGTAGACCCTCAAGGTGCTCTTAAGGTAAGTATTAGCTCGAGACACGAAAGAATGGGCTGGTTAGAGAAAGTCCTCGAGTCTAGAAACTCACGGAGTCATTAACGATTGAACGCATGTAGAGTTTTTATATACGTATATGATATAAATGAAATAAAGTAAATATGTATACATATATCTTTGGCATAAACTCTGTAACGACAATAATGATACCCTGTGTCAAAAAAGTGCGTGGTTGATTCCCAAAGACATGCATGGGCTACAGCCTCAATCCGTGAGTTCTGCGTTGGACATGTTCATTACGAGCATTTTTGGGACAACTTATGCCAGGGAGTCCGAGCTCGAAGTCTTGTGCGGAAGTTCAAATATCAACAGCTAGCGAACGTGACGTGTAATTAGGGACCAAATATCAACAGGTGACGCGCGAGTAAATAAAATATAGCAAAAATCTATGGATTAATTGAAAACAATTCGTCATGTGGAGTCACTTATGTACGAGAATAAATTTCCATTATTCATTTACTGAGTTGCAAGATGTTAACACACACATAAAGCTGGGAAGCCGTCTATAGTACTCACAGAAAAACAATGGCGATCAGGGTGTAATAATTGTAACGGGTTCAAGAAAATTACAACAGACAAGTTTAACATAATTTTCAAGTGATGTAGCATTCATGTAAGCGGAATAGGGTCGATAATGGCATTAGCTTGATGATATACCTGCCGGAAGTGCTGATGTTTACCGCTGGCTCAAGTAGTGTGGCGTACTTATACCCAGGTGGTAGTATCTGTACCACCATGTATCAGGAGTGATTTTAGCTATTTTTTGGAGGTATGCCACTTCTAAAGAACAAAAATATAAGGGGGATGGCTATAACGCCATATCAATATGGCGTTATCGGCAATCTTCAAACCCCGTCATGTACTGCTCCTTTATAATTTTCAGCGTTATATGTTGTAAGTTATTTCTGACAAGATACATTGAAGTGAATAAAAAGTTATTTCAAAAGCCAATTCATAGCTTCATATGAAAAAAATTAAATCTTTTTAGAGTTTCTGAGGGTGTAACCTGGCCCAATCCCTATGGCGTCACAGCTCACCCCTATCAATTCTGCTAATTTCTATGTCTCATCAGTTGTTATTATGCACTACTGGCGACTGTATAGGGAACACAGATCAATTTGCTCGCCGTAATGTGAACTGATGAGAACCTCCCAAGCATTGCAATTGCTCAGCGATTCAAAATTGATAAATTCGTGAAGCATTGTGTTAGTATCGTAGTTCTTCCATAATATGAGCAATTATTGGTTAAGTTAGTTCACTGAATGTTGCTCTGTGAGTGAATTATTATACTTGTAGCAACTCAGCCCGTTTCGAATACACTCGATTGCACTGTGAACTGAAAATTTTTATACGTACAGCTCATCAGACTAGAGAGACTAGAGTCATTAGAGCACCGCAAATTGTTCATTGATTGAAATTCTCTATACCCCTACAACTTACATACCACAACAATTTGGTGACTGAATTCATTAATTATGCCTAACTAGCAGCCTAAGTGACATAAGACTATAGTATTTCAGATTGTTTAAAGATTAAAAATTTTATACCCAAGTTACTGAAACAAAATCATAATTACTCGGGGACTGACAAAAATTTCAATACTTGAAGCCCCTAAGAACACACACAATTATTTCAAGATTGAAAGGCTATTTACAATGAAATGTTCTCAACAACTCTGCCTGTATCGGTCCTCCATGCACGTACCCATTATTCCCTGAAACAATCACAACTTCTTGGTGACGGAAAAAGTCCTATTACCTCAGCTCTCACGGAACAAACACCCACACTTGCTTCCTCATTGAAAATCAATTTGGAGTGAAATTTTCTCAATAGCTCAGCCTGTATGGGTCTGCGCATTATAATAACTGTTTACAAGTCTCTCCCAGTCGTCTATCGATCGCCTGGAGCTGCTATACCAGCGCACGTGCGAACTTTACGAAGGTCACAGCCCATAACTGCGTTAGTGATGACGGACCCTGGAGGCCTGATATTCCTAACGAAATTAGCATCGATACTATTTCCTAGGTGCGAAATGCTACTTGATGTCTCAGTTCCTTTGTTGCGGTTGAGGTTCCGAACGGTAGCTCTGCAATCACACAATAAACTTATGGCTGCTGAGAAACATTCGTATGTTGGACTGAGAAGATAGTGGATACGATTTTACTGGAATATCAGTCCATTGCAAGTCTTCACATTGAGAAAATAGAGGATACGATTTTACTGGAATATCAGTCCATTACAAGTCTTCACATTGAGAATAAAGAGGATACGATTTTACTGGAATATCAGTCCATTACAAGTCTTCGCATTGAGAAGATAGAGGATACGATTTCACTGGAATATCAGTCCATTACAAGTCTTCACATTGAGAAGATAGAGGATACGATTTTACTGGAATACCAGTCCATTACAAGTCTTCACAAAGCAGCAATTTTCGTGATAATAACGCGAGAAAAACCGGAAGACTCCAGTTTCCCTTAGATTTGATATCTATCGGTAGAATACATGCACTGCTTTTCTGCCATTTTTCAGAAGCTGCAAATATGCTGGTTAAAAATAAGTTTATTCCATGTGCCCACCGTGTCAGTGCAGTTGTATTGGAGGAAAATGATGGTATAGAAGGTGCGGCTTTGCAGCTATTTTATACCGGAATGCAATACTGTGTCGGTGGATTTTCAGAGAGTGCAAACAAACAACTTCAAGCAGTTTTGTCCATATGGGAAGAGAACAGGCGAATAAAGAGTGATATTTGTGATGTTTTCTAGCCAGTTTATGCACATAAATTGGATGGGAGCTGGTGTATGTAGGACACGGTTTTTGCGGCTCTGCAAAGGTTGCAGAAGATTGGGGATCGATCGATAGGGTGGAGTTTAAAATGTCTGGCATTTTGTATTTGTCAAAAGAAAACTCGAGTGTTTGCTCGTGGTGAATTTCTTTTATCGATAAGGGTTGCCTCACGATAAGTTAAAAATACAGGTGTTTTTTACACAGAAATAGCTCTTATAATACTTCTGCAACACAACTTCTGCTTCTGCTAGAGCATACTTTTATGCTGGTGTGCCTGGCTCAGGAAAGAGGAAGTTTTGTCGTCATTTGGCCATCGTCCACGTTCGTTGGCAAAATTCGGCCATGAAGTATTTCATAAAAAACGGAGACAAATAAACTCTTAAACAATAACTATCTCCTCCTCCTTTTTCTTCTGTCCTTAGCCGAAGTCAAGATACCAACTAGCTTAACTAACTATTCAGCCTCATCTCGAAATCATTGGAAGTCACAAACCCGTAATGGACGACTCACATTTTTTCACAATTTCCAGCAGGTGCAGGATTAGTTAGTGTATCGTCCCTGTACCCGCACCTGGAGCATAGGCATGAGACGTTAGCAGCCTAGTGTGTGTCGGGTCCTCTCTGCTTAAATGTTTGCTTTGTCAAAGGACGATATTCAATAGTGGGCCACTGTCAATAGTACACATGGAAAAGCTAAAACTCTGTTGGGTAGTTCCATCAAGTCTACCAGTTAGTGTCGTTATGAAGCACAGATTCGATCACACTTATGAAGTTTAGATTGCCTGCTTTTTTACATTCGCGGAGTACGAAGCATAATGTAGATTTGTAATAAAATATACGAAAATGGATATGCAATGGTCTTTATAATGCCGTTATTTAATGCTCAAAATAAGTGAATTGCATTTAATGTACAAAAATACACGGAACAACTAAAAACCTTTCAAGTTACCTACTGAGAATGTTGACAAGGTTCTTAAAGAAAATAGAAATTGTCTGCTGATAATTGAGAATTAAACTGATGGTATCCAGAGATTTCCTCAGAAGCGTGGGGGATGAAGTGTTCTAGTCTTTACAGTACATAAATGCCAAAGTCTTTAAAGACAAAAGAATTCTCGTACAAAACTCTGAGTTCTAATGATTTTTCGTAACTGGAACTTACCCTAGCTTATAAGTTTCAATAGAATATAAAATGCTAGTGGGGTAATATATGCTAAATAAAGTTGAAGAATTATTAGGAATTTAGTCGCGCTCAAGAACTGCCGGAGCTAAAAAGTTGTCTTCGCAAATCGTTGATTCGCAACGGATTTACTGAGAAACCAACGCTCAAGTCTTCTCTTTCTTCGCTTCCAATCACCAGATTTTTAATTCGAATTGACAGCGCAGAAAGATTATTATAATCAGGATCTTTTTACGAAGCTGTCTTTCCTGGAAAGAGATCTGTCAAAACTGCCCAATATTCAATAATATTAAAGTAATACACTTGTTGTTCTTTGCTTCAGCTGTTTCAAAATTTCTCAATATGTTGGTTTGCTAATGATGCTTTGCGACAAATCGAAAGCGTGAACTACTGCGAATATTTTAATACTACAGATTAATACTACTTTTTAAAAATGTCTTTAATTTCTACACTTGTACTAATAATGAAATACTATCGTGTGTGTCACGTTGACATACTAGTAAGACATCTCAAGTTCTCAGAAGTACAATCTGGTACACTGATGCTACCAATATGCAAAACTAACCCACAATGAATGACAATTCGTGCTGCCATGTGCTATCCAGTTCATTTCCCTCGCGCAAGTGAACATTTAGTAAAGCTAACTTATTCATTTTTGAGATGCTGAATAAGTTACGAAGGATCTCGCTGCAGGGAACCGGTTTCAAATTATTGAAAGTTAAGCGAGAGCAAATATGACTAGGGCCGGATTTACGTCAATAGGGGCTCCAGCCAAGCGAGTTGGGGGGTGGTGGGGACCATTCATGTACGGCATTGACTGCATATTGAAATATGCACATTCCACATTTCTAAACAATTATTTTAAGATTATTTTGAATGCTTGTAATATACTTCATTATCTGAAAATGACTGTCACAGCAATGCTCATACTAGGGGTATATAATGTTATTGATGGGCACTGCTAAGGTGTTCCCTTCGCTGTCCTGACTGTGTATAATCTAGCAAAACAAATTGCATTAGTTACAACATACATGGAAATTGTAAATGCCTGTACAAGAGCACCAGGCAATATACACAGTGTGTCATCCAAATTTTCCTGAGGTCATTGGATTTATATTTTTCATTCAGGAGGGTCAACGACTCGCATTCTCCTACCTTCCCCATCTCTGATGAAGGTAAGAGCCTTCACGGCAACTGTGCATACCTATCACTGCTGAGCTAGTGCACCTAGCTCAGCATTAACCACACATGCCTGGGTTGACATCGAATTTGTGACACAAGGCGCCTGAATTCAACACGCAAGGCTTCGGCTACCGTGGGTGTAAAAATAGCTATATAAAATATAGTATCTAGTGCGATGGTACAACACTGCTGACACAGTTTTTCGAATAATAATATCGATCGTGAAAAAATGTCATCCACAAGTTATTCCTAGTGTGGACGGTTTTTTCTTTATTACACAATACTAAGCAAGCAACTTTTACTTTCATTACTTACGTATTGTAAAAAAAGTAATTGTTATTTGACTATTTATATTTTGTCTATCCAAAACCATCATCAAAGAACAATAACTTTACGTACTTACTGGCTGCATTTATAGATGAGGAAGTAGCTGTTACTATTAAGGTAGGAACTTTATTAGCCAATAAATACTATTTGAAGCAATGATGAGATTACTCTAAATTATACAGTACTGAAATGATATATAGAGTCTGTAGTCATTACAAGTAATCATTATATTGGTAAGCGTTCGAGCTGCCTGCAGTATCTACAGTATATAGAGACCTCCAAAAATGCGTAGACTAAATGCCAGACAGAACACTAATGCATTTCTAGCAAGACATGGAGCTGCAACTGCGTCACCTGGGACAGTCTCGGCAGAAGCGATGACCTTTCAAAAGACCTGGGAATCCAATACCTCGTACAGAGAGGCTGCACTAAAAATGTATGGAAGCATTTAAATAGATGGCTGTTCTGTTACTAGTTGCACATCGTTGCTGTAGTGAATAATTTCATCAACATTAGCAAGTAAAGTTGGAGATAACAACACACTGCAATGTGTGTGAAATTAACCTCTCACATGAGTAATGCTATGAAGATATTTTAATAATATAATTAATAATAATGCACAGATAGATTTAAAAGACAGAAAAAGAAGATGGGCTCTAACCAACCCTCAGCAAAACATACACAACGATATAATCATTATGCAGATTACAAACGTGTGTATCATATGTCTGGTTGCCAATCGGAAGGTGTTGGGCGATTATCTGATACTAAAGCCCCGTCCAGACTACCGCTCATAAGTGCGAAAAAAGACTGTGATTTCGCAGAACGCTGCGAAAATTTCTCGGCAGCGTTCACACTGCCGCACGGTGCATTGCAGCGGCCAGCGTCCACACTGCCGCACGGTGCATTGCAGCGGTCAGCGTCCACACTGCTGTACGGTGCATTGCAGCGGCCAGCGTCCACACTGCCGCACGGTGCATTGCAGCGGTCAGCGTCCACACTGCCGCACGGTGCATTGCAGCGGTCAGTATCCACACTGCCGTACGGTGAATTGCAGCGGCCAACGTCCACACTGCCGCACGGTGCATTGCAGCGGTCAGCGTCCACACTGCCGCACGGTGCATTGCAGCGGTCAGCGTCCACACTGCCGCACGGTGCATTGCAGCGGTCAGCGTCCACACTGCCGCACGCTGCATTGCAGCGGCCAGCGTCCACACTGCCGCACGGTGCATTGCAGCGGTCAGCGTCCACACTGCCGTACGGTGCATTGAAGCGGCCAGCGTCCACACTGCCGCACGCTGCATTGCAGCGGTCAACGTCCA
>LQNS02000138.1:10809668-10833468 GCA_001587735.2 Parhyale hawaiensis
GCTGCATTGCAGCTGCCAGCGTCCACACCGCCGCACGCTGCATTGCAGCGGCCAGCATCCACACTGCCGCACGCTGCATTGCAGCTGCCAGCGTCCACACCGCCGCACGCTGCATTGCAGCTGTCATCGTCGCTTGGCAAGTCATTAAGGAATCTGCAGTTTTTATCTCTATTTCTAACTTATTTTGCTTCTAGTATCGGCACAGCTCTGAATAAGCAGTCATTGTGAATGCAAATGCTACTTATATGCGTTCTCCAGCATTACGCGTACTGCCAATTGAGTTTGGGTTGACATATTCACACTTTTCTTTACCACGCGGTGGTGTTTTCTATGGCATAGCAGCGCATTGAAACGACTGGCTTGGAGAGCAATTCCAAAAAGGATTTAATTAAACGCAATTGTGTCTACAAAATGTCGATAAAACGTTTGCCGTCAACTCTGTTTTCTTCACAAGTGTCACTACTGTTGTAAATTTTCATGTTTCTCGTAAAATTTGCAGTGAATTAGAACTCAGAAAACTTAAGTCTTCCGAAATTTCCACAAAGAAGCTAGAAAACCTTACTGAACACCTAATTTATTCGTTTTGAGCGAGAGGAACGAAATACTTTAGGGTGAACCTGCTTTGTTCGCAGCCTAAATCGCGCGAAAATATCCAGCAAGTCGGACGCTCGCGAAAACGCACAAAGCTGCGATTAATCTGACGACGAAAAATCGCAGCGATCAGCGAGAACGCCACAGTGTGGACAGAGTGTTGCGGGAGTCTGGACGGGGCCTAACCGACGCTGCCCTCATTGACATAAGATATTTGGCTACGATTTTCTTATAAGTTTGCCACAGATTTGAATGACAAAAAGAACAGTTAACTAAAGCGAAGTTTCGGTTCATCACTACAGGGCGCAGGTTTGTTGTGATCGGGGTCGGGATCATCCCGCCCTGTGGCAGCCATGTCTGATTTTTCGCTTCTGCCTCCTTCAGGCGGTTTATGGAGGCTTGAGGTCGGAGGCTGTAAGGCCGACACCGTTTTTCCTTTTAGCTGGAAAGACCTCATAAGTAGTTAAAAAGAGCATTGGGAACTTACGGCCTTGCTGCGCGTTTGAAAAAAATATATATATATTCTGTATATCATTGTTGTAGTAACCGGAGGGGCCAAGTGGCCGCTGATCGTCAACCTACAACAAATCGCCGCGACAACGGGCCGCCAAGAACAGGCTGCAGGTCAGGAAAAGGCGAAATAAAGAAGTTGCTACCAAGAGGCTAAGCCCAGCTCCGCCTCTCACAGATCTGAGCGTTATAAGAACCAAAGTGTGTCCATCCTGACCCAACATTATCTAGTAACTCGAGAATGAGATATATCTGCAGCACGTTGCTGGTTCTCCATTTGGACGAGAGGTAAACGGACTTTTGCATGCGCTAAGCTAATATTAACTGTGTACTTGCCATGAATTTGAGCATTATAGGGATAGCATCATGACAATTTTATTACTCAGGTATTTGATAGACAAACGTTACTATATTGCGCTCATTTATTATTTCATCATTTTTTCCGAAGTTAGTCAAAACACTCTATAATAAATTAGCCAAATTCAAACTTATTCTCACGTGTCCCAAGTGACTGACAGCATCTTGTCGCCAGAACTAAGACAAAAGTAGGAGCGAGCTGGTTACGGCTACAGCACTTTAATAAAATAATTTCTGGTATCTACAGCGGTAATTTGATATCTGCCCCCGTGACGCGCGGCATATGCTGTCGTTACTCTGTACTTCTTTACATCTTTATGGGAGGCTGTGGTGTGTTTGTCGAGCGGTTCTTAGTGTCTATGTGTTCATTCGAATGAGTGCAATCTTCAAAATAACTTGAAATTCTACATCTCAAAAACGCGATATTTTTAATTTAATGTATTTCTTCAGAATTATTCTTAAAACTTAATTCACCTGATACTTCAGTTACATGCACTTGAAGCAAAATAACAGTACCATCCTTGTATGGGTACATCGACTAATGATCGATGAATATTCGCAAATTTTCGTCAGTGAAACACTTAAAATATATCACTTACTTTTTTTTTGCACATTAGCTATGTTACTTGCTTCAGAAGTGAAGTTAAATGAAAATATTCCATCTGACTCTGAGTGAGCATATATTAATATATATACGGTATATACTGAGCTAAAAAATATGTCTAACGGAAACTGTAAATTTGCTGCTGCTAGACCTGCGGCTTCCCGCACTCGTTTTCAATTTTCTCCAACTTTAAGGCGATGAAATTAAGATAATCAGAAGAGTTTGAGCAGGTCTTAAGCCTGCGCCACCTTTGATGAGTGCAATATGACGGCAAATGAAAAGGAGCTGGTCCCTTTCTAGGCAATAAGTTCGTTCTAAATTGAAATGGCGATGACTGCGCTGTTCTCCTCTTCTGTTCTACAAAGTTCTAGAAGGAAGTCTACTCGTAAACAATAATTTTATTATAGTGCGTAGCCGATTCAAATCACCATTATATTGCTATGCTTCTTACTAACTGAGTTAGTTAGGGAGTGATGCGTGTCCTATTTCTGACAGAACACTGGCAGGTTACTTGAGTCATAAGCTACGCAGATTAAGAAAGGGAGTTCGGGAAGCTTTAGGAAAACGAGGGTCTGGAAAGGCTCCTCTTAAGTTTAATCTTATTTTCTAGGCAAACCTACCTCGCTACAAAGGAGTTTCTCGCATTAGAATACAATAGGATGAAAAAATGTAGTTCAATAACACAGCCTGGTTAGAATGGATGTAAGTCCTGGGATGCTACCAAGAAACGGGCATAGCAGATGCGTGCAATAATACCACGCCAGACCCTGAAATTTTCATGGGGACTTGCCAGAAGTGAATATATGTTCTTGTTTAAAGGTATCTCGAAAATTATTAGCACTTCATGCCAATAATACTAGTGTCACTAAACGCCTATAATTACAGAGAAAGAGGTAAATATTCAGACATGAATAAATAAAAATCGTATAACGCCATCAATACTAAAGAATATTTAATATACATAGGCCCGTGTGGTTCTTTGAGTTTGGAGTTTCATGTAGATTAGTTTTACCACAGAACCATAATCAATAACATTCAATAACATTTTCTAATGTAGCTATCGCATAATTTCCTGATGGGTTATTATAACGGATGCTGCAGTGGCACGCCCATAACGTAGACAGAAATCTCGCCTCAGTTTGGGAAAAAAGTTTCCGTTTCTGGATAACAAGTTTTACAGCATACTTGTTTCCTCTGCATCCTGTAAGCACTTTCTTTGGCTAGCACCACGCAAGATCTTGAAGTTGTTCTCTTGAATATACACTAATTAAGTTTAGTTGCACTGTTTGCTTGTCAGTCAACACAGCGTGGGCTACTGCCGCAACGTACAACATGCGGCGCTGTACACTCAGTGAACGTTTCTAGAGATTTTCTCTGAGTCGAGGCTCATTTCTAGGAGTTTTCTCTGATTGAGGAGTTCTACATACTGTATTACATTGTTAGATTTCATTACCCCAAGTCAGGCGACTGTCTACAAAATCATTTGATGTTTTTATGGAAGAGAATCTCACATTGATTACGTTGTTCAAACTTCTCGAGGAAAAATGAAACTTAATTTGTAACGAATTTCCCTTGTTACAGCTTCATTAGAATTACATGCTGGTATCTGATACACAGTTTGTTACCGGCTCGATGTAAAGGTAAAGGTGATGTACACTATACAGCACACCCCAATTAAAAAATCTACAAAAGCACAGACTTAGACAAGTGCACGGTTGCAGTCGATCACGGATTGTTTAAGCTATGGCTCCAAAGACAGAATCTACCCATGTATGAGCACTGACACCTCACGACTATCCCCATTAATGCTTAGGTCAGGGCCTCGCAGTGACTTTGAGTGCCCGAAACGCACATATCAAGATTTTACCTTCCTGGCGAGGAAGCGAACTTCATGCCTTGAGACAATGAGCGCTGGAGTCTATCTATACTGTCACTACGAGCATGCTGTGGGAACTTAAAAAAGTCTTCCACGGCTTGAGTTTTCTGAATTTAGGCAGGCAAGGGATTAAATTCTATGCTTTCAATAGGGAAAAGTTCAAAATCTTTAAACGCTATGAAAAGAGTTGTCAACATGATATTCCAATCGAATTATGTTACAGAGTCGAGTTCCATCATTAGTTGTGCAACAGAACATAAGAACGCATATGAACTGTTTTTGGTGTCATCTGGTCTCTGATAACTAGTTATAACACTAACAAAGTTAACAAAGTTTTTGGTTCGCCTTATGCAATTGAAAGCTACAAGGTCAGCTTCTCAGGGTATGCCCAATGCTGATGCATACATTATCGTTGCCTTCTTACATATTGTGATGCACAGAATGCATCTTATCTCAAAGAAAGCTTTTAAGCTTTATATTTTTAGATGATAGAGAGCTCGAACACGCGCAGAGTACTGACGAGGGGCTCGCATGAAGCCACAACATTGAATTTAGAGCTTGGGACACACACTTCAATTTGACTTTAACAGAGCTGGCATTTTCATTACTCTAATGGATGAATGTCATCCTCTCACTGCCAGCTGATGTCTCTATCGCGGTAGTTTAATGCTGGTAGTGACATCATGCTGCGATATGCAGCTGAGTCACAGCATGGCGTGAACTGTCACAGTGTCTTGCGTCAACGTTGCTAAGTTATATATATATATATATATATATATATATATATATATATATATATATATATATACTAGTGTGCCGAGTGATCGAAAAGACATTAGGCTTAGTGAAGGAACCAATAAATGACAAACGTGTGGCTTACCATAAAAAAAATTACTTTCCAATGAAATAAAATGGTGCTGACGATTAACAATATGTGCTCCAAATATATTTACATTTTTTGGTCCTTTTTCACCAAGACTGGTCACCACAACAGCAATAACTCTTTTAATTTTTCAGAGCAGATTTCGTGAAAATAGGTGAGTGAGAAATGGGGTTGGAATCCATTTACTTTACTATAGGTGAGGTGGCCAGGTCTGGACTTCAATAATAATTCATATTCGTGACTACTGATGGCAGGAATTTGGCCAACTCAGTGGCTAAGTCAAGTATTTTTTCCCTGCAAAGGAAACTTAGCGTATGATCGCCTTGTAATAAAAGGACAGAAAATGAATGAATATCAAGTCTCGATGCTAAATGTTATCACGTCATTGTAAATATCTCACAGAATAGCTGCTGAGTCGAAAATTATTTCTTGCATGCGAATTTCTCCGTAAAAAATTATGAGTAGGGCTACAGGCAATTTAAGAAATGTTACTCATAACATTGGTTGCGCCAATGTTAACAGCTGAATATATAAAGCAAATAAAATAAAAATTATTCTCTTTAATTCCACCGATTAATTGTTGCTATCAATTTTTTCGTGCTTGTTTAAGTGACAAGCAGTGAACAAAGATGAAGTACTGGAAGATGTAAATGGATTGTTAAAGAGCCCCGATTTATAGATGTTGTGAAATTTATATTGGCTATACGCATGTTAAACTACGAGAATAAGAAGGTTCTCAAGTGGAGAATTTTTTCTATAGCACCCTACCAGTCGATTTACTGTTGTTATCAAGTTATTTTGCCTCTTGGCCGTCAAAATCTGCGATGATGTTCCAAGTGGTAATTTGTTTATTAGAAAGTCCATGCTCTTTATCTGTTACCAATTTATCTAGCTGTTTCACTGGCCAGTGTCCGAGAACAAAGAAGATATCAAGCGACAAATTGTTTTCTAGCGGAACTTTGCTTCTCGTGTCACACTGAATTAATGTAGCATATGTTCCGGCCAATCTTTGTATCACTCTGTAGATGCTAGCAAAACTGCGGAGCAGTGACTGGATGTAATATAATACGCTGCCCTCTAGCGAAATGTTCCGAAAAAAATCCTATGGACAGTATTCTGTAAAGTGATTGCTTTAAACAGCGCAACACGAACCACAATATAATGTGCATAAACTTTGATACGCTGTATTGTGATACTTCCGGTGAACTAAAAAATGAAGTATTAAATCCATGTGCATTAAACTTTGCACAGGCGTGGGACGAGTTAGTCTCCCTGAGCTTATGGCCCCAGCTTTAACTATTTTAGAGGTAGTACAAGGGCAAAATCTCCCATTATACTACCATAGATTTTACAGCTTGTATTTTCAGCTTGACAGCAATGTCTGGTAACCACGATTCATTCAATTTACAGACTCCACATGAGCGGCAAACATCAAGGAAATGTATCTGGTCAGATTTAGTATGTGTATATTCAGAGTTATTGCTTTATTGAATAGGGACAGATTTTCGAAGCGTACATTTCTTTTGTGAGACATGCGAGAACGTAATGCTCTGGACGATAATTTTGTGTCAATATCTCGCGCAGCCGGCATTGATAAGGAATACAAATACCGGGTCATAAAGCATCTGTAGTGCACTGAGAGTACTGCTACTCTTACGAAGAAAGAGACAATTTATTACTGCGCACAAGGAAGAACAGAGATCTGATGCTTATTATTAGCAAGCATCGAGCTGAGATACTGCAAGTTAGCACGCGCGCTACTGGTGAAACTACAATGCTAAGTGTGGTGCATTGCACAGCTCGTTATTCCTACCCTGGCTGGCAATCTCAGCTGAACGAAAAACCCAACTTATGAGGCAATAAGCACGCTAAACGCTTCAGTTCAGAGTTTCGGATAATTCGTCATGTCGCGTGTATCTCAGTTGATTTAAATAAACTGACCATAGTTAAGGAGTGGGACATAACGCACTTTGTGTGCTTTCAACTGCAGCATGGTACACCGCGTATTTGCTACCATCTTTGAAAAAATCAAAGTGGAACAAACGAAGGGCGTGAACTTATGAAAGACCAAATGTGGTGGATATCAAATGAAGCCGCTGCGATGCAAGCAATGAAGTGATTATGCAGGTATCTGCGCTCTCCTCCCATTACCGCATAGACCGCACCTTCACTTCGCATAAGAAAGGAACTATTAAGAACGTCCTGAGAAATGAAGAGAATACGTTAATGCGAGAAGGACATTGTGCTCTCTGTTACGCCTCGAGTAATCATTAAATACCATTGACTTCTACATATTACGAAATGGTTAGGCTCCAGACAAAGAGTGCACTGCTGCTGTGAGCTGCTCGTCCGTCAGGCAGGTTTTTGCAGAAGCTTCGAGGAAGGTTCCCGTGACATCCGTTTAGTCCCACTGACGTACACTCTGCAGTGTCGGCAGGCTGAGGTGCATCCTTTGACAATTATTTGTGTACGAAAAAATGATCTAAATTCATGTTTGTCGCTTAGCAACTGAGTTAATGATAAGGTTTCAATTGTCTCTTAAAATCTGAAGTAAAGTAGAACTAAACCTAGGCTGTGCACTGCACTGCTATCAAGCGGCGACAGCAACGCAATAATTAGACGCTGACACCAGCATGTACGAGGGCCAAAGACTGACGTATGAATGCGCCTGGTTTTCTTTACCAATGGTTTGCTTCACCAACGCCTCGGACTGCACTTCGTGACAAGATGAAGTTCAATGCACTTGGAATATAAAAAGGCTATCAGGCGCCGCTTGCAGCCACCGCGTGCATTTCAAGCTGCTATGGTGAGCGGTTTTCAACTAGCAGTGGCCTAACTGCGTTGTGATTGCGACACGTCTTATGTTTTGCAGGCAGTTTCGAAGTCACGCAACTTTTGTTGCTCGTAGGTATTAGGAGTTAGAGATCATGTACAATTTACACCTTCCTGAGATGAGTTCGTTATGAGGAAGTTTTTTTGTGAACGTCTTTGTGAGACGAACAATTTTGGAGCGTTAGATGACGCTACCGAAATTTCGTTCCTTCAAAAACATATTGTTTATACTTTCATAGAAAATTAGTCTTTCTGATGCTAATAATCCATCTGCATTTTAGCCCTTGTGGTCAGGACCGGCCTATTCTATCCTCTTCCATTCACCATCACTATTCCTCAAAAGCCTCCGAGTTAGCAACTTTTTGGCCAAACTTTCTGTTGGTGAGCAAAAATCCTAACAAATATTTTAGGGAAAGACGAAACGCGCTGGTTATGGAAACAAAACATTGTTGTTTGTATCTGGAGATATCGTCCAGCGAAAGAGCCCTTTTTTCCTCAAGTTAATCAACTTCGCTCGTATGAACAGCACTATTTAAAACATTGCTTTTGGGCAACGGAGTGAGAGGAAGATGTTAAGTACGACTCCGACTGGATCAGATGCATTGAGATTTATCAATCTCATTATCTAAAACTTGAGTGAAACTCCAGTTATGAGCGTTGGTTTCGCATATTTGGGTCAAAATGCTGGTGATGATCTCAAACCGATCAGTCTTGCGACAAATTCAATGCTACGCATCAATCAGGAATTAATCGGGGTCTCCGGGCGATCGTTTTGGGATTAACGCCTGAAACTTGATCCAAAGCACCGAAATCAACACTCATCACCGAAGCTCCGGCAGGTCAGGGCTAATGAGATTAGCTTATATATCGATGGAAGAGGTTCAGTGGATGACATCCTTAGCCTGTCACTAAGTTGCAATCCATAAGCAGGGCAGTACTTCCAGATACTCAGCCCTCCTGTAGTGAACGTAAAAACGAGACCGGTGGGAGACCAGACATACGAAACAATCCCAGAGGTGAAGGTTCACATGTTGCAAGAAATGGCCTGCCTCACTCGCGATACATGTTCAGTAACTGGGTGTGGTCACAGCACTCGATTTCTCCCTTCTCATCTAGATAGAGGCAAGCCCTCAGGTTAATCAGTGGGAGTAGTTATTAACGCAGAGATTTTTCGTCCTGAGGTTTGACGACCGTCACTAAGCATGAAGTTTGGGAAACGGAAAAAGCAGAGGATGCATAGAATGAACTGGAGGCCAAGAGCATGAGTGTCGTAGGATTGAAAAGTTTATATGATTCAGACACAATTTAAAATCGGAATCTGGGACACATTACCAACGAAAAGTACCAAATGCAATAGCTGAATGACGGCTGGAAAGTTCATTTACTTTATAGACATATATTAAATACTAATTAAATACATATTTGTCCTACAGGTATTTCATACACTATCCCACGTGAGATGAAATGAAAAGTACGGTTTATGTTAATAAGAAGCAACGCGTAGATTCTACATCATCATATTAAGGTTTCTGAGTCGACGGCATTTATGCGGTTTTCCCCACATATTAAATTTAGCCTACCATTGCGTGCATAAGTGAAGATTGCTTCATTTATTTTTTTTTAACATTGAAGACATGTGGTTTAATGACACTGACTGCACTACCAGCAACACTGGAATACCACTTTTCAATGGAGCGTACAAGTTTCTTCTTGATTCTATGCACTCGGCAGATAAAGTCTATAAAGGCTGCTGTTCTTACAGCCAAAAATTAAACGTCCACTTAGAATGAAATGATACCTGCTGTAAGATCAGTCATTTATTATTGTTATTATTTTTGCATGGCCTGCTTCATTAAACCTAACGAATTACAATGGGCTTAGATACAATCAGGCACTTTAATTATGTTTCGTCTTTGTCTGAATTTTTTAGAGATGCATGAAATACCACAATGTTGCTGTTGAGACTCCGGAGCTGCCGCGTCCCTGACACCGTAATGGCTTTGTTGAGATGTCGGCGAGCAGCGATCAGGCAAATGTTACAAAGCAAGCGTAGGGTGCGAGGTCGTTCAGTATATCGACTTTCAAAGAAGTATTGCTTATTGTAACTATTTTTTATGGCCCCATTATCATAGACTTACGTATTGTGTCCACAACATTGCTTATTTCCATGAGGGAAAGGAGTTATTCGCTTTCGAAATGTGCTATTTTCGTGACTAGGGCATCTTGCCATCATTATGTTACTTACTTAATAACTACGGGCTACGTTTACCGACACAAGCTCCCACAATGCCCCAGCGAAATAGTTTGGTCACCGAGGTATTAACGAATTATATTTATTTCGTACATCTTTAGGTCCCAGCTATTGACGTCCGTCTCGTGCATGAGGGGCGTATGGGAAGTTTTCAATATCGTTCTACAAGAAGCGTTGATGCATGGGTTAACTTATGTTTTTTTTAAGTACAGCCTCCGGTAGGTATCCCTGGATGGGTTAACTTGTTTTTTTAAGTACAGCCTCCGGTAAGTATCCCTGGCAAATTTTGTGATTCTGAAAAAGTTAAAACATAAATTTGTAAAATAATTTCATCAGAAATCCCTTATCCATTTCAGATTTTCTGACGCTTAAAACTTTTCATCTACCCCTCGTTTCGTTTCCTACAGTAGGTAACAATTTTAAGTAGCTACCTGCAGTAACGCAATTCACTCGCTAATTAGTGTTAATACTTACCGGATCGGCAGGAAGTGCAGAGCACGCTGAGATGGCGAGGAAAAGTAGCAGCGCTACCATGTAGAGCTTCGACATGGCCATGAGAAACTCCGTAGTTTTTACGATAAAACTTAGAGTGAAGAAATTACGAGAACTGAGTTGAAAAGAACCGCCCGTCACTAGCTTGGCGTGGGACAAGCGTTATGGAGCGACCAACTCAGAGACGAGTTGAAGGTACGGAGGTCAGCACGAAGAGATGCTCACCGTCCGACTGCTGAAGCACGACTTGCGACTCGAGCCGAGCGCTCTGAGCCTTTTATAGGCCGCCAAGGTGGAGGCCACCGAGGCCTCCAAACCTTGCTGGAAGTTTGTGACGTCATCATGGAAAGTCCAATGCGCTCTTCAGCAGCAGCACGCGTATTTCGTATTTAATATCGATTGTTGTGTAACGAAAGCACATTGGAGAGTTAGTAGAGTGAAGATATCGATTTTTCACACGCTGCATTGCAGTTTATTATAGAAATACAGACATAAATAATCAAATAATTGTTATTTTTATTTGAAAAGTAGTGTGCAGGCTACTTCTGAAGATATTTTCTCTATTGAAAATCTGCACTGATCTTGTAAAGCAGAGAACAGATGTTTGCAACAGCTAGATGACGTGAGTGTTTCAGTGTCTTGCATTTGTTGACGTTCATCTTCAGAACGAATAACAGGCGGATTTAAGGAAGATATGAGGAAGATATGAGGAAGTAAGAAATCTTTTCTGCAGTTACTGATATCAGTCCTATGTATTAGGAAAGAAAGAAAGAAATAGGGAAAAACATCATGTATTTTCTCATATGGATGCAGTGCCAACAAATTAGGAGCGCAGCACCCTAAGGCATTTATCCTAATAAGTAACATTCTTAAAGCTAACACTTGGGACAAGATTTACCACTGGTTTTTGGATTTGCACTTGGGGCAATCAGTTTTGACCCGTTAGAAGCTGAAAGAGTAGCACAATTTCAGATAAGACGTACGGTGTGCATTACCAATTAAACTCAGATTTAAATGAGATTCCAGTATTACATGATTCTACGCTTACAATAGTGAGTTGATAAAGCATACGATCAAGCAATGATTCTATGAATACAACAGCAGATCGATAAATCAGTCAACAATAAATTTTAAATCAATTAAACAAACAGACATAAGAAATTTTGAAGAGGAATATGCTGGTTTCATTTCTTTTGTCCCAGATGAGTAGTAAAGTTATAGTTGGAATCGAATTACTAAATTTTTAAAATACAAATACGGTGCGTAGTACTAATTAAGCTTAATTTAATTATGATTGATACGTGAGCAGCATCAGAGCAGATTTTGATTGTCATGTGACAAAAGACACATGTGAATAGCAGAAATTTTTGCATAGAGCGAGTGTCGGACCCACTCGCTAAGCAAATAAATGTATGGCAAAACTATTTGGAATCCTCAAAATGCAATAGCGACATTTTAGAGAACTGATTGAAATCAGTTGCATCTTGTATCGGAGCTGGAAGACCATTCCAAAGATACCGCTCCAGAAATAGAGAGCGCTTTCTTACCAATGGTTGTACGGGTTGAGCACAGTTTCAGACGATTTCGCCGAAGAGATCTTCCACTGATCTCACTATTGAGCTTAAATTGTACATCCTCAGCGTTCCCGAGAGCATTAATAGAGTGACATATCTACTAGGACATTATCTACCAGGACAGTGAAATGAGCATAAATTTTTTTTATATACTTGAGTGCATTTCTCGATAGCCCGCAATGAAGAATAAGTTATGACCCATAAAAGCTATAAATGAATTAATTAACCTATAACGTCTAAGACAGAGAGTATATTTTTGTATCAGTAACAATGCTATTTAATGTCCTCAAATAAATACTAGGTTAAGAATTGTTGCAATTGTCCAATCAGCAGTAGTTCGAGTCTTCCTGGAAGGAGTTGGGCCTCGATGTCTCGCGAGTGGGGCACGTGTCTTTTCGATAGCTGCCTGCCGCCCAAGACTTCCTTTCGTGACGTCACTTGGTAGACTCCTCCCACTGGGGCAGCTTGTGGCCATGGTAGCACCCAGCAGGTGCGAGTGGAGCCTCCCACAGCCGCTGCGCGCTAGAGCTAGCGTGGGCTGATCTTCCGATGTCTGTCACTGCTTGATTGTTCAGTTTGTTCAGCGAGCAAAAGATTGCTGAATTGAAGAGCACAAAAAGCGAAACGTTTATTTAGAAACCTGCCTATTACGCTGCTGCAGGCGAGCTGTTTAAAGTCTTAGCAGCAACTGCAGTGTTGATACTACCCAACATATACCAATGGAAAAGTTTCAAATTTGTAGCTCCATTCATTTTTCAGAGTTTCATTTAACAAAGGCGTACAGTTAAGCGCCATGTTCCAGTACATTAAATTGCAGTTACGGCTACGGAAACTTTTTGTTGAAAGAACCGAGAACGTTTCACTTTTTGTGCTATCGTGAGCAACGACCTGTAAAATATCTCAACTGAATTTTAACATTGCCGTGAATTTGCTCTTGCGCAAATTTCTTTAAAAAAATGTATATATATATATATATATATATATATATATATATATATATATATATATATANCTCGAGATATCACTCAGCAATTCTTTGTTCATATTCCAATGACGAAGTGCGAATCATCCAAGTCTGAATTAATGCTACCTTTCACCACTTTCATCTCTGTTGATAACAATCATCCATTCTGAAATTTGCCAACTAGTAAATTGATATGTTCACAGTTACTTTTCGTACACGCAACGCACTTTTCTTGCGGATAAATACCTCTAGATTTATTACTACTACCTCTAGATTTACCACTACTACCTCTAGATTTACCACTACTACCTCTAGATTTACCACTACTACCTCTAGATTTACCACTACTACCTCTAGATTTACCACTACTACCTCTAGATTTACCACTACTACCTCTATATTTACTACTACTCTAGATTTACCACTACTACCTCTAGATTTACTACTACTACTACCTCTAGATTTACCACTACTACCTCTAGATTTACTACTACTACTACCTCTAGATTTACCCCAACTACCTCTAGATTTACCTCTACTTCCTCTAGATTTACCACTACTACCTCTAGATTTACCACTACTACCTCTAGATTTACCACTACTACCTCTAGATTTACTACTACTACTACTACCTCTAGATTTACCACTACTACCTCTAGATTTACTACTACTACTACCTCTAGATTTACCACAACTACCTCTAGATTTACCACTACTTCCTCTAGATTTACCACTACTACTTCTAGATTTACCACAACTACCTCTAGATTTACCACTACTACCTTTAGATTTACCACTACTACCTCTAGATTTACCACTACTACCTCTAGATTTACCACTACTACCTCTAGATTTACCAAGCTGTGCTATATTTCCTAAGAGGTTACTTTGATCTATGGAACTCCTGCCGGAAAAAAACCGTGGCGAGGGAGCACAGCCTGGTTAAAATCAGGTAAAACAACGAACAGATATGGCACTAGAACGTCTCGGGGGCGTAAGACCATCACCCATGGTGGGGAGCAAATTCAACGCCGTCATTTTTGGTAGCCTGCTTACTCTAGAGCTTTAGCACTTTTCACATCTCAGTCAACCCACCTGACTGTCTGCAAACGATTGTAATGAGGGCTCAACTCCTGCCTCTTTTTAGCTGTAGTTACAAATTCAACGTCGTCATTTTTGAGAGCCAGCCAATTCTAGTTTTTTGGTATTGTTCACATCTAGGTCAACCCACTTGACTCCCTAAGAAAATTATGAACATTGCTCAACTCCTTCTCTCCGTTTTTGAGCGGATAGACAAAGATACAAAAATATAAACATAAATCTTCATTGAAAATATTATCACAGCTCTTCGCTTCGCTCGAGGGTGAAAAAAATTAAGGCCAGGCAATTTTTTCCTCCAGACATCTAAATGATACTGATATAGTGGCAATAGTTCAGAGAGGGCCAGAGCGTAATTAAGTGCCGGTGGCTCTCTGGGACTAAGCCTGTTGGTCCGTCTAATCTAACGACAATGTTGTGAAAAAACAAGAAAGGCACAAATAATTAGTTACAGCGATAAAAAATAATGACGGCATAATATGCCGAACTCTGCAAACTTCAAAAAGAGGAAAAAACGCTTATTTTGAGAAGAAATTAATGATGGTGTAAGCTTGCGATAATCTGATTCAAATATTCGTAGATCCACAGAGGGCTTAAATTTACCAATGACGATACTTAAAACCTGTTCTAAAAGTCCGCAGAGTCACTAAGGCTGTAAAACAAATGTGCATTATTATTATTGATACTTAAAACTTGTTTTAAATGTTTACAGATTCACAGAGGTTTAATGTACTTTCTGGGGATACCTAAAACCCGTTGTAGATGCCCGTAATTTATAAAGGTATCAAGTTTAATTACTAGTGATACTCAAAGCCTGTTTCGAATGTTCGCAGATTCACAGAGATGTCAATTTCGATTACTCATTACGTCTACTTTATTTTCGGAATGTCCATAGATTCACATCGTAAGGATTTATATACTTTTTCATATGTATATTGCCAGACTTTATAAACACCAGATTTACATAATGGGATAAATTGAGGCAGAGTATCTATGAACAAAGCCACATTTTGCAGACGATCGAAAGTCACCGTGACCCAAATTTCAGCGACACAGCAGCTCTAAGTGATGCAATTATGGCTGCTCGTGGTCTTGGCAGGAATAGAGAAGGACGCCTGCAGTATCTAAACTTCTCAGTTTTTAACAGCGCCCGAAATACAGAAAAAAAACACAAAGGAGCACACACTTAACTTCTTGCTAGATTCTTTCCTAACATGAAGAAGAAAAGTGATTCTAGTAGGTCAAACCTGTCATGTGTTTTGACAACAGGAGTGCAACACAGAGGGAAAATATAATATGTTTAGGTACACTGAGTCTTAAATACCTCGAAGAATATGTATTAGGTCTTTCTTATCGCGCTTGAAACTGGATCGTTTGTTTAATAAATTGAAGAGTAAAGAATCTTATATCAAGTGTGAAAGCGGAATTTTGTCTAGTAATAAATGACGCTACTTGATACTCAGGATCCTTCGAAGAGGGCGTCCCATGCTATTCCCATGAGATACTGAAGTTTTATTTGTTCCTTATGGGGTGAGAGACAAATATATTTCCCTACGTCTCAAAGCATCTGAATGGACCCCATGGGGCGAGAGTTTTCGTTAACAGACGTATGATAGCTTGAATTTTCTAGCAGAAAGTTCAAATAGTTTTGAAAATCAAGTGAATACCTTAAGTTTATCTATGTATATCTATATTATTACTAGAGTGCCCGCGCTTTCGGTAATGAGAGCGAACAATTTGTGTAGACCCGTCTTGTGTAGCCCGTAGCATCATCGCAAAGTTAGTAAGGCAGAGCCTTGCATGTATAGAAGGGAGCTCCCTGTCTTGGTAGTGCTGCGTGTTGACGGGGCATGCACTTTATGATTTCTCAAACACTCGATGGTGGCATATAACTCGGACTCGGAAAAATTTTCCTTAAATAACTTGTTCTGTTGAAAGAAGAACCCAAAATGTGGAGAAAATAATTTGCTGCCAAGAAATCATTGTGGTCTTTAGGCGCCTGGTGACCGCTCAAGAATATTTTATCAGTTGCCTCGATAATTACCAAAATAACAATATAAGAGTATCAGCTGAAGTTTGAATGAAGGAAATGTCCGAAGAGAGTACACAAGACGATGGAAGAGATTGTTTTGAGAAGCTCTATGTATCTACATCGAGTGGACTTCGTTGTCAAAGAAAGACCGGAATCAGATATACTGTTCGACTGCCATCATCTGCAACCTGGAATATTTTCTGCCCATCAGTTTTCTATGAAGCTTGGCAGGATGACCACAGTCTTCAAGCAGATGAATTCACTGATGAAACCAGAAAGGCCAGAGCTAATTTTTGCCTATCTATTTCGTTAAGAGCGTGACACGAAACCTATAAATCAATAAAAATATGAATATATTAACACACGACGGTCATTCTTAGTATTGATTCTGCTTTAGGCTCCATCCATCCGTACGTTCGTCCGTCCATCCCTCCGTCCGTATCTCTGCACGTTACGCTTTTCAATATAAGATAGGAAGGAAATGCAAACTAGCAAGTTTAGATTTTTGCAGGATGGAATTTCAATAATAGCTGCTACTCTTCGCTCACTCTTGAAGAAATTTCAGTCAGTTTCGAAGCAAAGACATGAAGTCCATTTTACACGTATCACGCTTACCATACCGATCTTCATATCTTTCAATATTTACTTTACTAGGGTCGAAATACGATCCAAGTATGGGAAAATCTGTAGCCAGAACTATTTTGGCGATTTGTAATCTTCGCGTTTCATAATTTTTGTGCTTCTTAACTTTCAAGTTTTATTTCTACGACATAGGACTAAGAAAATATTGACGAACTCGAGCACTCTGAGAGCGCATACCTCCGCCATGCGAGGCAACGGTAGCAAAAAAACCAAATTGGCTCTGAAACCATAATTTTCTTTGTATAAACTCCAAAATCTAATCATATGTGTCTTTTGATAGTAATAACAGCTTGCGCAATTTTCTTGAAGATCCGTACGTAACCTTTTGAGTTATACTGCTAATGAACGTTATGACAATCATGAGTGAAACATACAATGAACAAACCGATCTGTACAAAAATTTAACCATTTATGACTTTTAACGTTGCTAACAACCCGTATAAATTTCATAGAGATCCATTCTTTATTTTTTGAGTTATTGTGCTAACAAGCACAAAATTAAAATCAGTGATAAACGAAAAACCCAACGGATCATTTCCAAAATTTGGTCATCTACTCTTTGTTATAAACCTAGCAACTCCTGCTAATTTCATCAAAATCCATCCATAACTTTTTGAGTTATGGCATTGAGAAAAATGAGGCAGACAAACAAACGGATGGACATACAGTATCTTCACCAAAAGTTAATCATCTGTTCCTCCTAACATACCTAACAATCCCTGTAAATTTCGTCCAAATCGGTTCAGAACTTTTTGAGTTATCTTGGTGACAGACAGACAAACACACAAACAGACAGACAAACATGACGAAAACATACCCTCCTTGGCGGAGGTAACAATGCTTCGACCTCGGTTTCGACTCTCTGTAATTTCCGTAAGTTCCTGGCCTTGCTCTCTTCAATCCAGCTTTTCAGTTATTGCACATCATATTGATGTTTTGCAGCGCTGTAGCTCAGATTTTTTTGTTCAGTCTACGAACTTAACAATTTTGAAAAAATCTTAGTAAACGTCTCCAGGCTTCTTTTTTGTTGAACCAAGCTTTTGGCGCTGGTGACACTAGGGCCTTCTTTTGGGCGAAAATCTTCAAACGGTGCGGAGCTATCAAACTGCGAGCGGTATCCAAGATACGCATTTTAAATTTTATTTGTATAGAAAGGTATGTAAACTCTGACTAATAGGAAACATTGGACAAGTGTCTTGTATAAAAAATTTTAAGGACATTTGGCTCAGTTCCTGTATGTTTCATGTAAATCCTTCGATAACGCTTTGAATTAAGTTTGTTGAGCGACAGATAGCCAAACTTTCTCTTACTGGCGAAGCCAATGAGAGTTAAACTGGAAAAGATGGGTAAGAACAAATGCAGTTCGCTAAACGTGCTTAGTTGTACAGGACTAAGCACGTCACCGGTTCAATAAGCGATGAAAGCAACGAAATACCATTCTTTGTTCAATTAAGAAACCTCTCTACGTTCAAACCCGACAGCAAAACGCTCAAGACTATTATTAAACAGCATGTTAAGCCATCCGACTGCAACCAAACTATATCTCTGCACGCTTATTATCGGCCATATAAAATTTCCTTTTTTCCACCACCCGTACGCCCCAAACCGATGTCTCGAGTGCGAGAGTTGTGTACCAGTTCTCATGCTCAGAGGGCAGCTGTAGCGCTTCCTATGTCGGTTACACTACGAACACTCTCGAGACTCGTATTAAGCAGCACAGGTATTCATCTAGCAGCATTCATAAGCATTTCAGTTACGATCACCACATGGCCGTTCCGCCCTACGAGACCATTAGAAATCATTTCAAAGTTCTGCATAACTTCACAAGAACGATAGACCTAAAACTGACAGAAGCAATAGAAATTAAACGACAAAATCCATTCATTAACGTAAAATACAACGAATCCTTCAATATTCTTAAAATATAATAGTTAAGATGGCTTCAAAAATCCAGTAACCCTCCCATTCGATGGGCTGTCACCATGCAGTAAACATCACCAGTGGTGCTGCAGGAATCTGCTATTCTCCTACATAGATCTTGTGTTACTGATAGCTTCTGGATGAAACCCTTCACAATCACAATAACCTATTGCTCAATTCGATTTTATGTTTTGTGACAGTGTTTTTTTCCTGTGTTTCTACGTATCCCCTTTCATTTCAGGTTTTTAAATGTTCTGATGGTTACACCAATCGGCTGTCGAAACTTTGACACTAATTTTAAATTCTTTGTAACTAGTGCTGTAATATGTTTTTACTCTCGAATTGTTTTGAATAAATTTGATACAGTGGAGAAAAACTATTTCAGAGCGCTAGAGAAGAAGTGTAAAATCATAACACCGACAAAAGTTGTAATTGACCACTCGACATCAATATAAATGAGGCTACTCAAGAGTCGTAAGTCAAACAGCGAGCTTTATGTTCAAACCAAGATTGTGTATAATAGCGTTCAATATGTTCCTTGCTCTATAAGAAAAAAGCAAACAATAGCGAGCCATGGAATTTCCACGGGTCCCGCTAGTTATAACATTATCCTTACACGACATTACATTACTTTCAAATACCATAGACTTCTTCATATAACAAGAAATAGTACAAGAGAGACAAATACATATAACACTGTGAAACTTGAGGCACAGAACAAAATTTATGTATAAACGCCAGAAAAAAAAAATGACGTCGACGCTGATTCATATGTATATATTTTTGTCTTTGTCAGCTAGGGCATGTTCAATTCGCATACTTGAATCAACATTTTCTAAGCCGGTCAGCGCCCGATTTTTAGGAAATTCAATCCAGCCTTTCGGTCCGCCACTTGGGATCAAGACAATCACTGCCGTTTGAAACGTCATCGGTTCATGACTAACGCTTCAAACTCAATTGAGAGGAGTAATGAATGAAACGCTTTCAACTAACGTTCACGACATACAAAGGCCGATCGGACGGATAAGATTAGTTCAGTTCCAGTGGGCGAATAGCACGCGCTCTCATCTCTATCTGGAGGCTGCGCCTCCCTGCCCGCAACGACTGCCTGCCAATGAGAAGCTGAAGCCCAGGGACCACGCAAGAGGTGAGACAGCGAGGAACCTTCGCCCAACGCTATATCAATTGTGAGATCACCAAGTCCGGACAGAAGAACGAGGGCATTTGTGGTCATTTGCGGCCCGGTCGCAAGAGAACCGTGGCCCCATCATTAGTGTTGAGAAGGCCGCATCTTCGCAACTTTCGGCCTTTCTTAACTTTTTCAGGTCCGCCACTAGAATAAAAAATACAGCATTTTTGCGTACTCCGGCCTTTTTTATTCCTAAGACCCTATTACAAATGTTCCTAGTAGTACTACAGCAATGATAACTGGCGCTCCAGCATCACTCTTCAAAAGTAAAAAAAAATACACCGTAATGGGCGCTGTGAGCAGGCAGGTGTGATGCTGTGCAGTTAGCAGGTTCGTAGCCACGGACGCCGTCACGGGAATGCCTGTGGCGTGGAGAGAGGTGAAGACTGAAGACGTCGAGCGGTGGGCGGACATGGCCGAAGAAAAGCGCACGAAGTCAGAAATGAAGGCAGGGTGAGCAAGAGCAGATGAAGAGGGCGCAGCTCGGGAAGTAGAAAGAGATCAGAATGCCCCGATAGGCCTCCGGGGAGAAGCATTGTTGTTAGAGCTTCTTGTGGGGCTGTGGTGGTCGTGGGGTTCACATGACGTATTGCAAGGTGAAAAGAATGCAGGAAACTTAAAAGTCTTGTTAATTCAGGTTGGAGAGTTGCAACTACAAGTTTTGAACTGATGATGAACGGTCATTTCCTCTTTAGCACAGTTTATGGCCTTTGCAAGTTCCAGGCTCGCAAGGAGGCTGACCAGTGACAGCGCGTTCCCTGGTGCCCAGGTAACAGCTATTGTTGCCGGTAGCAGGCTGGAGACAACTCAACTAATCCATTTACGAAGCCGAGGCACGGCTTCATCCTGCCCAAAATTTAACTGTATAGAAAATTATCGACAATTTCAGTCGCTACAACAATTTTTACACCATAGCAAGTGGCAATGGTGAACTTTCAGCTCTTGCTCCTCATTATGAGCAGCTTAGTCCACAAATACTGATAGTTTAAGAATTAGTGCAGGATTTTCATAGACGTCATGCTGAAGTCACGGCCAGCCCAAGCTGTCGGATTAGTTGAGTTAGCTCTAGGCCGCAAGTGGCAACGAAAGCTGTTAAGTGGGCAGCGGGCTTGAGCAGCCGACTCGGGGTGTGCCACGCGCAGTGGACCTCATAAGCGGTGGAGGGTGTTCACTGAAGTTCACTTTATGTTATGTAGTACAGTATTATAGCAATGACGGATCTTTGTGGCCTCCGGTTTTTCTTTACGCCTTTAGTTCGCTACAAGAGTAAAGGAGCCCACACTTCCGTGAGCTCCAGCTTTTTTTGCACCAATGCCTGCGTCACAACTGGCGACCTCTCAAAATAAAGATTGTCACCAACAGAAAAGGCTCCCAACCACTGCACAAGCCACGAGCCGCGCCTGAGTCCACTTAAGCCGCGCCATGAGCCAATTTTTGCAGTGTGTGGGCATCTTCGAGCCGAGCCATAAGCAGCGCAACCAGGCTCATGGCGCGGCTCGTGGCTCGTGTGGTGGTAGCATCGCGCGAACCAAGCCTGTGGTTAGATTTGTGCAAGAAAGCCCGACCACACCGTGCAGCAAACAAAGAAACTTCTACCTTTGTTACTAAAATTTGAAACACATGTTTCCGTTTTTGGAAACTTGAGTTCCACATCGTGTAACACGAGCATTTCGGACATGTTCGGAACTCGCTGCGTGTTGTGCCCTGTGATCTGGCGCATCGTCGCAGAGTTGGTGGAGTCAGCGTTTTGTATAACACATTTAATTGCCGTAGTCATCCACTGTCTGATTTTCTTCCGGAGCCATTTGTTCGGGTGAGGTATACTCGGCGTACTGATGCTCTTTATGAGTTTGCCTTGAAACCGTTACGATGCCGTACGGGCCAGTATTCTCGTTCGTTTTTTTCCACTATGTATGGATGTTTGGATTGGTCTTCATGGCTCTGTCTTTGCTAGTGCGGCTATTGGCAGCTTTAAACGATCTGTACATAGATCTATTCTGTGATCTCGGACCATCACTTTCTTTTTTTCTTCTTTTCTTCACTCGCTGAGCTAGTTGCATGGGGGTTTGTCAACCTCATAGCGTTTCTCCGTTCCCACGTCACCAGTCTAGTGTAATTTAATAATAATAATAGCTATTTGGAAACTCAGAGTGCAACTACAGGAGAGAGCTGGGTATTATTGCATAACTATACCCTTTCTCCCTCCAATTCAGTATTTCTTCTAATATATTTAGGGAGAATGGAGCATTTCAAAAGTAACCTGTCGAGATATTTAACTTTGAAGTTTTGTTTTTCTCATAAGGAAACTTGGTAAAAATTTCCTTTAAGCCCATTAAAAATATTTTTTCTTAATTGACTCATTTTTCGATACAGATTCCAAATATGAAGTCCTTTTTTTGGCGATCGGCTCTACTTTTCAAGATATATGACTTTGATGTCCCCATTGTTTTCCTATGGGAGAAAATACCCGGCGATGGCACGGAGTAATGGAAAAGCTTTAAAATAGGCGTTTTAACCTAACCTTACCTAGCCTAACCTAACCACGCCCGGATCCTTGATTACGTCTCCCCCACCCATAATACCCCGTTTCGCATGTGTCCCTCAAGATTGTTTTACTATATAACATATCGTGACTTAAAAATGGCATAACTAGAAAAATACTGCGAAAATCGAAAAGTTACATTTAACAAAAACTTGATAAAATTCCATTTTACGTACACTGTGCGAGTTTCATAAAGATCGGACCATAAATGACGGAAACATGCTCCCCCTCCCCTTGGAGTGTCTTAACTCGAAAACTAGGTTCGACCGCCAAAAACGAACTTCAGATTCGGATTCTACATCGAAAATCAAGCAAAAAAAAAAAAAAACTATGTACTTAAAGGAAACTAATACCGGAAATTTACTGACGAAAAATGATAACCAATATTTGACCCAATCGGCTCAATAGGGCTCGACGCCGGTCGTGAAGAATATTATTTTATCTTTTCCTTGGTTTTAGTTTAGATTAGGTTAGTTTAGGTTTCCAAACTAATGCTCGGCTCGCTTAGTGCGTGTGTCTGGGGGGGGGGGGGCAGAAAGCCCGAGCCAAGCCTAGCGAGCTCGCGCGAACTTGACACTCGGCTCACGGCGCAGCTCGTGTAGTGTGTGGAGTTAAAGGTAAAGGTGATGTCAACTTGACTGCACCCTCACCTGGGAAACTTACATGCACTGGTTTGTGCTGCGGATGTGGCCCACTGGCCTCAGAGGAGTAAGTGCGGCTGCAGCCAAGCATGGGCCATCAAGAACTATGGCACCATTTTAACGGAAAGTTTAACTACCCGCGCTTGTACCCTTCCTCTCATCTCTGAGGAAGGTTAGTGCCCCCACGGCCGCTCTGCACGTCTACCACCGTCGAGTCAGCACACCTAGATCAGCAAAAAGCTCACATGCCTGGGTTGGCTTCGAAGCATAGTAAACAGAAAAGACAGCTATTCCGAAGACTAAGCTATGGTAATTTTTGGCCGCACCAGACGTTAGGAAGGGACCAGAATTCTTTAGGGGCTCAATCCTCAGGCACGACTCCCAATTACACCGGCTAGTCAGGCCTACTTATCCTAACCCTATGACTCAAAGCCTCATCTGCATGTCCCCTGAAAAAAATGGAACACTGCTCGCAGCAGCGAAGCTTTGACTATTGCCCCTACTGCCTCTACTGTATTTTTAAACGTTTTTCTTGAATGTTAATAATTTTTACAACATAATTCCTCATTCTCAAGCAAAATATTATTCATATATGCATTTCAAAGAAGGAGGCCTTTACGTAATATTCATTAATAAAATTTCATGATGCGGTCTCAATTTCGTCATTGTGAAACACAATTTACGGAATGAAAGAAGCTGAAGTTTTGAGCTACTGATACTATATACGAACTAGAGCACTCTGAGACCGCATACCTCCGCCAAGCAAGGTAACGGTTACGAAAAATTAAAATTGGTTCTGAGA
>LQNS02000138.1:10882928-10901561 GCA_001587735.2 Parhyale hawaiensis
CCACACAGGATCAACGCGCATGGGAACAGCAAGTCGGGAAAGAAGAAGAAGAACAGATGGAAGAAAGATCAGTATAAGTAACTGGTGAGAAGGAAGCAAAATGGGCACGAAAGACAGACAAAGCGATCGTGATGACGACCCAACGGGTCACGGGTCGTCTAGTAAGATACTAAAATCCTAAACCGTGTAATAGGTTTAATGCTAAGGTTAGGTAGCGATAATTTTTTTTATTATTTTCTTTAAGAGAAGCATTTGTTTTTTCAGAAAATATTGCACATACCGACCTAAAACAGCTCAATAATTTAAAACTACATGTGCAATTACATTCAGTGTTAGCAAAGGCGTGTGGCAATCAGACTCCGGTGTTACCCTCACAGTGTTAAATGTTTAAAAATGAATGCGACGTGCGATCTCAGCGCCCCAACAAACTGCTGCGGAAGTTTCGGAAAGCTCGTACATAAACATTCCTGGCGGAGCCTTATTTAGGCAGCATTTTAAAATAAAAAGTTAAGAAAACTACGCAAAAGTGCTTCACATGCTAGAATTCAAGCAATTTATGGCAGTCATACATTCTGTAATACAATACTAAGTGTTGAGTATTAAAGTCAATGTTTGTAAGCGAAGGCAGTGTTACCCAGCTCATAACCCTACAATTTTGGAGGGTAGTCGTCGGTGTCACCTGGTGTTACCCAACCTGTGTCGCATTGGAGGCCGCTGTAGCTCGGGTGAGACAGAAGGCCTGATTGCAACACGCCCCAGGTGTAAAATTACTGGTATAAAGCCCTGAACTCCTGTGTCAAATTACGGTGGTACCTCGATATTCGCACATAATTCGTCCTAAGACGCAGTTTGAATGGCGATTTGTACGAATATCGAATTATTTTTTCGCAAAAGAGATAATGTGAATTGGATTAATCTGTTCCAGACTCACAAGCATAAAATACATAAAAACTGTGAAAATAAATATAAAGTAATGTACATAAATTTAAAAATAATAAAACTCTAACTGCTGTCACGAGCAAGTTATTTTTCGTTAATACAAGCTACCATGAGCTTTTCCACTAGCTGCACTATAGGTGACCCGTGCGCAGCAAGAACGTGCGCTCCTTTTGCTCCATCAGCCGGTTGGTCGGAGACACGAGTTCCACTTTCTCTGCACTACGAGTTCTTGTTTCAGTTAAATTATCACTCTCACTACTTTTCGTTTAGACTTGGTTGAATCGTGTCTGCACTATTTTCGATAAAAGTAACGAACACTAACAATAAAATAGCACCAAGTGTCACGAAGCTTGCGAGAAAAACGCAGAGAATTAGGAAGTTAGCGCAGGACAGAGCAGAAGCGAGACGTGGCGCGGCCTGTAGTTAACGAGGTGACGCAGTCCGAATCGCGAGGCAAGGGTACGAATGATGAATTGAAACTTGCTTTAGCAAGTTGGACATATAACGAGTAGTGAGAACAGAGAGGCAGACCAATGGCGGGGTGCCACTGAGTTGTCTTTTTCTTAACCCCGTAACGAACCGAAGGGCGTAGAACCCTTAAAAACATTCAAACATACAATTATCAATGGTGTGCATAGTCATTCACCTTTATTACCAGCCACCTCCACCTCAAATAAGATTCATGAATTGCAAAAGTTAAACTTACGAATAAGAAATACACAAGCATACATAAGTTAATAATATAATATTCCTACGAATGAAACAAAAATACAATGGCATCCAAAGAATAATACTGTTATTTGTACTGGTAGAACAAAAATGCATAGGACTGTATTGTTATATAATGTTATCCTTACGAATAGAACAACAATATGTAGGAAAGCACCGTTAATAATAGATCCTTGAGAGAAATCTTCCAAACCTCCTAGCCTGTTCTCAGTACGTACTGGACATTTAAAAGTTTTTCTCCTATATTGATGCACTAAAAAAAGACGAGGTACCCTTGCAAAATACTGAATTATTCAGCCACTTCCAGGATCTCTCAACGATCGAACATTGATCCCAGCTATCAACATTTCATGCCATGAGATGGTTTCAGCTCTGCTCTGGAGGTTTATTTTTGATACCCGAAAGCCAGACTTCAACTCTCTCAATCAACACTGAAAGCTTCTGTATTATTTTCCTACTGTTAATTACAGACTATTGTGCGGAGCGTTCATTAGATAGAAGGAATCCTTAAGGTTGATTCTTAACACAAAAAAAGAAAAAAAATTCTAACGCAACTGCTGCATTTCTAGAAGGAAGTGTTGTTGAGATCATAAAAAGTTAAATTTTTCTGGTTACGAGAGCATCTCAAGCCGCCATCATACCGAAAAAAGTGTTAACTACTCCGGAAACTAGTTCATCTTCCCGTGCCCATATGCAGAGACAAATAAATTACCCTTAGCAACAGTGCACTCGCTGTATCCCTGCAGTCGCGGCCCCGCGGTAGACAGGCCCCCTTTCTCAGTGCATCTAGCAATGAATTGACAATTAAAACACCGTTTATTTCCTGAAATTTCCTCGACATAGGCAGTTACACACCCACACGTGACTAAAAACATTTTTCTTTTAAATTAACCCAGACATGAGTCACGATTAGGACTAAAAAGCGGACTGGGTGCGGCCTAATGGTAGTAGTTTTTCTCGAGGTGCCTCTTCTCGAGATGCTGCGACCGTTTTCAGGCCAAAAAAATTCTGCCTCGAATTGCACACTTGTTAGCTAAAAGACCTTACAATTACAAAGAAATAATAACAATAATAATCAAAATGAGAACTGCGGCCGTGCGTAGCAGCTAAGAAATCAAATTATATCAGTTTTTGTAATTATAGAAATTGATGACCGACGCAGCGACGATGACCGCAAATCCTAAATCAAACCGTCTGCACCGCTGCCAGTAAAGCCTTCAATGAATATTTGCAAGACGACTGAACTAGAAAAAAGAAATTACTACCCTAAAGCAGCGTCTAGCTCTGCTAAGAAATACGAGGTTTATTTTTAAAGTAAGTACCGTTTGAAATAAAGCAGAAAATAATTATATGTAACTTTTTATTAATTTCATTTTATGAAAAAGTCTGTAACTCAATCCATTTTTCTACTTAATTTTTGCCGCTATTAAGGCACCGATCGCAGCGTACAACCAGTTTTCGAATCTCCTCTGCACAGAAGTCTGCCGCCTGATGTAAGACGTGCTGTGACAAGGTCTCTTCGACAGTATCGTCGTCACTGTGGCGAAGACCGTCGAGATGCTCCTTCATTTGCAGGAACGTGTGGTAGTCACAGAGGGCTAGACCGGGACTGTAGGGAGGGTGATCAATAGTTCATAGTCCAACGATCCCATGAGATCCAGAGTTCGTTTATTTGAGTACGGTTGGCCTTGCCCTGAAGCAGAACGATCCTGCTACTCAGCATGATCTGCCTTTTGCTTTGGATTGCATAGCTCAGTTTCCTTTAGGTCTCATAATACCTATATCTAAAAAAATTATTACGTGTTTCATACGCGTTTTGCACATACAACATTCTAATGTGTTAGCTTAACATTCAAATGAGTAGAATCATTCTTTGTATCAATCGAGTTCATGTCGGCGGATGCGACCACCGACTGTCTACAGGTCAGGCTCAGATAAGGAAGGCAAAAAGTCGGAAATCAAACCATGCATATGTGCTTGCTTTCCAGTGTCGCTAATGTGAACGACATGCGTAGTCCTTCTATGACCTTCCGGCCGGAAACTACATCAGCAAAAGTAATCTTTCAAAATCCGTAACCAGAGTTTCGGATATATATGCTTGTCTCATAAGCTTATAGATAATATATCGGCAGACTTAACTGGACTTCCGACCCAATTCCGCCGGAACTTTATCGGCTTTTCAAATGAGGCCGGCGAAGACGGATATTGAAGGCGCTTGTGCTTTCAAGCATCAGGCATTCGGTACTTAGCATTATAGTACTTAGCATTCCGTCTACAGCACTCTGGATGTACCACTTATTCAGAAGCAGACCTCGTACCTTGTTGTCTGCGTTTATCAAGTAGCATGCTTGCTATTTATTCTTGGATCATTTCTATAAATCTTGTTTAACAAATGTCAATAAATAAGAAGATCTGTACATTCCTTCACCATCCAGCACTGTAGCCTGTACTTATTACCTTGCACTGAAGTTAACCCTCACAACCGTGTACAGTGAAGATCTCAACTAGAACGCCTGTACGCATGGAAATAAATACAACAGCAGAGTATATTACAACTGACAATATATATATTACATTGCGCCACAGCTAGGCAAAAATCCAGAAGTATCTCACCATTCCTGTCCCAATACAGAGTACAAACGGAGGTATTCTCCATTTGCAGAGCCCCTTTAAATGCTCAAAAATAACCGTTAACCCTGCCGAATTTTTTCGTAATGGAGCCTGTAGCTTGCCAACAAATGTAGGTAAACAGCATACAATCGCTGAATGTAGATCTCAGCGCCCCAAATCGTCATTTAAAACATTTCAAATAAGTACTTAGGTACTTTAGGCCTAGAAACAAATTAAAAAACCTTTTTATTTACTAATGACAAAAGGCAAGTTCTACGACTCAGATCATCTATAGCAGGCGTTGGCTTATCTTCATTTGGGCGTCATCGATTGGCGTGATAAGGTCGAATTATGCTTAGCTCACTAGGTTTGATTTGTTCGGAACCTCAGAGAGTGGCGTCGGGGGTTCTCCGGCATGGATTGTGTTGCAGGTGATACAAGATATACGACTACGCTGAAAACGACACACACACACACACCTATACACACAAAAATCATATAACGGAGCAGGATTCAGCTTTTGAAGTGTCAACGATAATAGATTTAATATCTAAGCTTGAAAATCGATCCTACGAGGTGAAACCAAAGAAAAAGTCGAACTTATTGGAGTTGGGTTAACACAGTTTCGCCATGCTAGTCGCTGGCGCCATAAGCTTGCCTCTACTTCTATTTCTCGAGTAGAAGGTATTCTGAGTTTTACCCTCTCACCAAAGTTCACATTTCACCAGTAGAGTAATACTAGAGTTGGTTATGGGAAATATATTTCCAATTATATGAGAAAAATAGATGAAGAGAATTTGCTAATTTGGGAGACTGCGATTGCCACTGATGAATCGTACTTATAAATCCTTACGAACACGTACTCCTTTCTTTCTGTACTATGACAAAAAAACAACAAAAATATTACTTTTCAGAAAACATAAACAAGTCACAAAGTTAAAGCTGTCACTCTCAGACGATACCGCAACAAGCGAGGCATGAAAAACCGTGCCAGAACTCGGGAGTAACTTTCACAACATAGGACTCTAATATTGCCGGTAGCGGAGCACAAGTTGTGTATGGTATTCCGGGAGAGGCCAGGTATTGCCAAATGTATTAGTTCCCCTTCGACTTCTGGCGAGGGCTTGTGGCCGTGAATTTGCATCATTGTCAAGTAGTTTCACACAGATCGGTAAGGTATCGAATTGTCCACACTTCGTCAACTTGATAATTCGCCTAAACCGTACTTATAATATGATGTACCACAGACTTCACAATACCTTGACTGCTCGCTGAAATCGGGCCTTTCGGAAGTGGGCCTGGAGGCCGATTTATGTAAGCGTTGGTAAAATGAGTTGTAATAATCACAGAGACTTCAAATAATGATTAATTTCTTCGCCGTACCATAAGGAATGTTTTAAAGAGCAGGGAATCCAAATTTACAATCGACTATCCTCAGTGGGCGATAAATATCATACCTTCGGACACCAAAAATAATTGAAAATTCAACATTATTTCTAGAAATATTAGAATTTAATACAAGAAATCGGCACATAAATGCTACATGTAATGTACATTAGTATCACAACTGATTGTTCCAAGGACAGACTTGAAGTAGCTAATAACCTAAGAAATTTGTGTGTAGAGCTTTTGGTACAGCTCCTGCCAATAGCCGCAAGAAGAGGAAGGTTAAGAAAACCCGGTAATATTGAAAAACTTAACTAAAGCCACAGTAATACTAGAGAGTGAAACCACATTGGTAGCCATTAACTAAAAATGCATACGGTACTTAACAATGAGGTAAAGATAGCAGGACAACAGTTAAATGATATTAAAATTAAATTTTGGTGCTGATACAACCCTTCATTACTGGAACAATCTAAAGCTTCATATCGTGGCTGTCCATGTCATTTCACATAACTAACTAGGTATACTAGGCCAGTCTGTGGTTGCGTACGTTACATCACTTCATGGTTACCTATGTTTCATCACTTCATGGTTGCTTGAGTTGAAATCACATAATGCGTGCCTACTTTGCATCACTTCATGGCTGCCTGCGTTACATCACTTCATGCTGCATATGTTACATCACTTTATGGTTGCCTACATCACATGATTTAATGGATGACTATGTTACATCACTTCATAGTTGTAAACATTTTATGTTTTAATAGATGATTATGTTACATCACTTCATGGTTGCGTTAGTTAAATTACTTCATGGTTGCCTAAGTTAGATAATTTTGTGGTTGCTGGAGTTAAATCACTTCATGGTGGCCTACATTATATCACTTCACAGCTACCAATGGTATGTCACTTCTCGCCTGCCAATGCTATATCACTTCAAAGCTACCAATGCTCTATCACTTCAAGGCTGCCGAAGCCAAATCACTTCACGGCTGCCCATGCCACATCACTTCACAGCTACCAATGCTACATCACTTCATGGCGACCAGTGCTTCATCACTTCATTGCTACCAAGGTTACATCACTTCACAACTACCAGCTGCCCAACTCACCCTCAGCTCGGCAGTCTATTTTGAGTTTCTCATATAGCCCGTATTCCAAATAATTTTCATTAACAACCATATTAGCTGTTTATTTGACATTTCATAACAAATCGAGAATACCTCGAATTTGAGAATCCTCTGTTCTCAACTTGCAGCTGTTTATTTTACTAACTATTACGAAATCATTCTACTCTACTGCAATAATCAAGGTATGTCATCAACAATTGACTTACGATGCTTTACTTCAGGCCTTTATATTTTTGTAAATTTGCTATGTATACAAATGTAGAAGTATGTAAAGGCTTGCCAATCATTACTCAATATAATATAAAAGTAAAATATCCTATTATAGTATCAAAAAGTGAATGGAACAACATATAAAAATTAGTCTGCAGCACCGCACAGTCTGCCTCACTTGCGAGAAGCGATATCTCATTTTCCGTCAAGTGGCTACTCGATGTACCTGTACTCTGCGGATGCACTTAACAATATCTGTACCCGGTTGGTTACGCTATCTCCTAAAGAGGATTTTTGTCCGCAGAAATATAATAAGAACAAGACTACTCGGAGCAAGATAACACAGCTTGACATGAGTAAGGTGAAGCCTGAGAACTGAGTGCAGTCGAACGAAATTAGACGGTAGACCAACTGGAAGATGGAAATCAATCCACCGCCAATATGCTCAGTACATGAAGTTATTACAAAACTGAGCCACCATCAGGTCTCAGAAAGAGAGATGGGCGCCACTCCATAACAGCAGCGTCTCATTGCTAGCTTGCCCAGTCCAGTAGCTCTGATTTGAAATCTTTGTGGCCGGAGACCAAAATGCCGCCTTCACGCCAAAGTATATCAGCCACGACCTCCACCCATTTTTGCTAAGAAGGCACTGTATTCTTGGATTAGTAATTTAAAGATTATAATATTTTACCCCAGTTGTATCATCAGTGTGACGGTAATGACCGACATTTCTACGGAAATATTTGCCATCATGTGACGAAGAGCCCATGGAAAAATTTTTTTTTTCGCACTTTATTTATTGTTATTATTATTTTTTTTCAGTTGAACGAACTATTGTTAACCCTATTCAAGCTACACCGTTTTGTTTTGATAGAAGAATTCTTTGTCCTACTGTATTCCTTGCGAGAAATAGTCTGTCTAGAGTGGCAGCACTGTCTGGTTTAAATTGTTTTAGTCACGTAATAAGAGATTTCTTTTGCCGTTTTCCATTTTCGTGTTGCAGTTGTCCTGACGAATGTAGCAACAATAACCACCCACGAGTTTGTTTAGGGCGTCGTAACGCCTCAGGGTCGTTACCCGTGACACAAGGACAATATCTCCAGGTCGTGTTGACCCAGCAGGTAGAGAGCAGCCACACATACGATCTAATGAAGGCGATGGCCACAGCACGCGGCGGCGAGGCAGTAACCTGCACCATTCGTGTTGATGACACGCTCTGCTCGATCTGCCTCATTGCAATCCGAGTAAACCGAAGGAGAATCACGACGGTGCATCGATAGGCAATAGCTTTTGCCAAAATGGAGAATTAAACGTACAGAATGAGAACAATGGGTGGGTACTGTCCATTGCAAAAAGTTGAAAGAGAAAATCTTTTATTTCTCGATCTCTTTTATGGAGAGGTGTGAGAATCGTTGAGGAAGGATATTTTGTTGTTATCGAGCATTATTATACACCCGAGTTAGTTAGTTCCTTATAGCCACTGTAGAGATATTCCAAGGGAGGAAGAGACATGTTTTTGATCAAAGCCGTGGAGTTGATGCACGACGGTGTTTGCGCGCTGTATCAACGGGCATAATAATAACATATATCTGAAGAGTTAAATGAGCAAGACAGAACACAGCATCAGTGGTAGGAGTGTGGCAAACGAAGTTTGCAAGGATGGCACAAAAGATATATGCAAACAGCAAGATACTTCACAGAAAGAAGATTTTATTGACTACTGCGATCAATACAATAGTCGACGACGGGAATTTTCTCCATCTTTTTCAGCTGCAAAATGGATGAACTTTCAGCAAATAGCTGGAGAGAAATTTGCTGATTCAGGCGTTTTATTCAGTTTTTCGAGTAGCGCCAAAAAGTTACGGGATACAACCTGAATATAAAAATCCTCGAAACCAAAACATCATTAGAACATTACTGTCTTACTGCAGGGATCATATTCTGCAGGATAGAGTAAGGCTCACTACAGACAAGAAGCAATAATTTCTGAGAGTGGCAATTCGCCAACATATGCTCTGCCACACTAAGCGAAAAAAGTTCCTGAGGAGCGAATTCAGCAGGATGGGTCTAGGCCAATCTTCTTCGTCGCGTTCAAGCAATTCAAAGCAACTTTCACACCAGTTTCCCCCGTTATGTATTCACTACTACAACACGTAGAACCTGCGTTTATTACCTCCGCCAAGTAGGTTATGTTGCGTCGGGTTTGTCTGTCTGCCTCTTTGTCTGTCTGCCTGTTTGTGTCTATTTGTCTGTCACCAAGATAACTCAAAAAGTTATGGACAAATTTCGACGAAATTTACAGGGACTTTTATATAGTTAGGAGGAACAGATGATTAACTTTTGGTGAAGATCCGTCCATCTGTTTGTTTGTTTGCCTCTTTTATTTTTAATGCCATAACTCATAAATTTATGGACAGATTTTTATGAAATTGACACAAGTTGTTAAGTATATTATGAAGAGTAAATGACCAAATTTTTTTAATGATCTGTTCATTCGTTCCTTAGTCAGTGTTTTCAATTCTATGCTTGTTAGCACAATAACTCAAAAAATCATGAATGGATTTTTATGAAATTTATAGGAGTTGTTATTAATGTTGAAAGACATGAATGATTACAGTTTGGCGCAGATCGGTTAGTTCGTTTATATGTTTGACCCATGTTTGTCATAATGTTTGTTAGCAGCATAACTCTAAAAATTTTGAACGGATCTTCACGAAAATTGCCTAAGCTGTTAATACCATCAGAGGGCACAAATGATTCGATTTTGGAGTTGATACAAAGAAAATTATGGTTTTAAAGCCAAATTGAATTTTTCGTTGCCTCGCTTGGCGGAGGTATGCGCTCTCAGAGTGGTCTAGTTATTAATACTTCAGTTTTATTGGTTGCGATTTCATTTGCAATGTGAGAGGTATGAAGGAAGTTTGCATCTAGGTTACAATGAAGGTAGCCAGCAGAAACGGTCTCGTCGATGTTTTCTTTATAAGCTTCAAGATGGTACAAAACATTTAGTCGCTGAGTACACTGTGTATGGAAAAAACAAGTGGCTGATGAACGAGCAATGAAATTTATGCAGTCAGTACTGCCCATTTCTTTTTTATGCAGCTTGTAATTATTGCAATCGCAAGCACTTTTCGCTGCTGCGTGTGCACTAACATGTGGCACGCTGGATCTGCCCACAATATTGGGTATTATTTTACTGTAACACACAAACGATTTTCATGATTTTTTATTGTATTTAGTATGTAAATTGGGTCAATTTAAGATAATTAACATGAATAACGTTTTCGTCGCAAATGCTCAGTTTTCGAAATATATGACTTTGAAGTTCCCATTGTTTTTCTATGGGAGATAATACCGGGCGACCCCATACAAGCGAAATTAGGGTGACGTGACGTCAGACGAGGTCAGACGACGTCAGGCGATGTCAGGCGATGTCAGGCGATGTCGGGCGATGTCGGGCGATGTCGGGCGATGTCGGGCGATGTCGGGCGATGTCGGGCGATGTCGGGCGATGTCGGGCGATGTCAGGCGATGTCAGGCGATGTCAGGTGAGGTTAGGCGAGGTCAGGCAAGGTCAGACCAGGTTAGGTGAGTTTAGGTGAGGTCAAGTGAGGTCAAGTGAGGTCAAGTGCGGTCAAGTGAGGTCAAGTGAGGTCAAGTGAGGTCAAGTGAGGTCAAGTGAGGCCAAGTGAGGTCAAGTGAGGTCAAGTGAAGCCAAGTGAGGTCAAGTGAGGCCAGCTGAGGCCAGCTGAGGTCGGGTGAGATCGGGTGAGGTAGGGTGAGGTGGAGTGAGGTGGGGTGATTGAGGTCAGGTAAGGTTAGGTTCCTTTTAGTTCGTTAGCAAGCCTGTACTGACATCGGCTATTTTCTCTCATAGGAAAACAATTTGAACTTTTAAGTCTAATATTTCAAAAACTAGGCAGTTGCTTGGGAATCGTTATACATGTAAATTTTATAAATTGGCTCAGTTAAGATGCTGAAAGCCACAAAAAACCTAAAAAATAATTGTAAGTTGAAGTAAAAATTTACCCAATATTGTTCCTTCGAAATCAGCGACATAGTGCGGATACATCCAGATTGCAGCTTGTTAATGAATACGCAGCAGCAAAAGGTGCTTGGGGCTGCAATGTTTTAGGGTAAGATAATTACAAGTTGCGTAGAAATGACAAATATAGACTATGAATTTTATTGCTCGTTCATATATGTCCGCCAACCAATTTTTAATCCCTATACATTGAACTCAACGACTAAGTGTTTAATGTGATACTGAAGCTTATAAATGAAACTTCGAAAATTACGTTCCTGCTGGCTATACCATCGTTGTAACCTAGATGCAAATTCCTTTCATACTTTTCACATTGCAGAAGGAATCGCAATCATTAAAACGCAGGTCCTTCATGCCGTAGTAGTGACTACATAACAGGGAAAACTGGTCTGAAAGTTGCTTTGAATTGCTTGAACGCGACGAAACAGATTGCTCAGACCCAGCCAGCTGAATTCGCTCCTCAGGCAATTTTTCGCCAAGTCCATAGCGGTCGAACGATGCCAGTGCCCAAGACGGTGGGACTCCGGAGGTGCCAGGAAGTAAGTTCGCCAAGTCCCTCCTGGACCGACCGGGGCGAAGACTTGAGAAACATCAGGGCCCGGGAGACCAAAACTAAATAGCCGGGCACCAGGGGTTTCTTGCAGTGACAGTTTAAGAAAGCATATTCATATGATATTGGTCAATCGTCACTCGTAATGAATCATTTTACACGAAAAAAAACTTAGCTTCCACCAGAAAACTTGTTTTATTGCCTCTTAAATGTTTTCCTCCCCCCCAAAAAAAGCCCTAGCCAAATCCCCGGTTTTCACAGTCAAAAAAGCCGGGGCGAGCAATTTCCGATAAACCGGGACTGAGGGGGTCCCAATTCATCGAAAATTGCTGAAAAAGGCAAGGGTTTGCCGGGGCCAGGGCGCCGGTCGGTTGCTACAGGCTCTGGGGGCATAGAATGGACCATAGGGTTAGGTTTGATGAGGTTCGCCTATCTTTTGTGATGAGACCCTGTAGGTTACCTTAAAGGTTAGCTAGGCCTTTGGGACGTCTGCCTTTCGTGCCCACTTTACTTCTTTTCGATCTCGTCCTCTTACTGATATTACTATATTCTGTCCTTCCTCTTCTTTCCCGACTTGCTGTTCCCATGCGCGTTGATCCTGTGTGGGAACCCCTTCGTGCATGGGTTCCCCGTTTCTATCAACATGCAATATGTCCCTTATTTTTTCTTCAGTTGGATCAATTTAATTGTTGAGACGGAGGCTTAAACTTTTTAATACTCTAATCTTCACTATGTCTGGTGGAGCATTTGTTTCCGAAATGCCACTCCCGGCAATTTTTGCCCTCGTTTGCATTGGGCTTAAAACCCCCCGTGCGAGGACGAGTGACATCTTTGCTGATTTCGAAGGAACAAGTTTGTGGGTAGAATCAGCTTGCCGTGACAGGTTATTGCACACGCAGCAGCAAAAGGCTGCAACGTTTTAGAATAAAATAATTACAAGTTGCATAAAAATGGAAAGTATTGACTACAAATTTTTTTGCTCGCCAATCTTATTCCCTGTAGGCTACTTTGAACTCAGCAGCCACCCTCTCGGTGGTGAAGTGACACCGACTCGGCATCACATCAGGCTAGGGGGCCAGCGTTCGATTCCCGGACCGTACGCTATGGCTTTACACTGAGTGGAGCACTCAAGCACCGAGAGGCGAGGCGAGGCGAGGCGCAGTATGGCTAGGGATTCCAAATTGACTCCTATCACTGACTGCTTCTCCTGCTCTTCACACTACCAGTTCTTCAAAATTTTAGAATTAAGGCTAAGAAAACCTTGTTGAGTGTATCCACTGCATGCGAGATAATTTATTTTGTACGATCTTTAAGCTTATAAACGAAACTTTCGACAGTACGTTTCTGCTGGCTACGATCGTTGTAACCTAGATGCAAATTCCTTTCGTACTTTTCTCAATGCAAATGGAATCGCAACCATCAAAAGTAAAACTTTAAGAAAAATGCAGGTCCTACATGCCGTAGTAGTGAATAAATGACGGGGGAAACTGGTCTGGAAATTGCTTTGAAATTCTTGAACGCGACGTATGAGAATGGCCAGACCCTTCCTGCTGAATTTGGTCCTGAAGCAACTTTTTCGTCGAGTCTCGCGTATAATTAAAACTTCACGCTCGGGCCAAGACGGACAGGTGGTCGGACAGGTGGTCAGGTGGTACAACCCACATGAAGCATCATGCAACTCCGGAAGCCGAAACGTTGCTAAAGAAAATCCAACAGAATACCATTAACAGCTGACTTAACCGCCTCCAGGCCAACACTACCGAAAGCTGATGCCGGTAATGAATTCCAAACCGAAAGAGGAAGCTCAAAAAGAACAAACTGGTTATGATAATAAGGAATGTACTTATCAACAAAAAAAGGCTAAATAAGAAATACAAGTTAACCATGAGCGACAGTCACTGAATTCTGGGACAACATAATAATCAAAAATTCATTAAAATTAATTTTGTCTGTCACCAATGACTGGTATTCATGAATTTGCATTTCTTGTTATAAAATGCCCGGCAAATTTATACTACAGCCCCCACTTGAACCTAGACATTATAGACCATTACCTAATCCAAAAGACACTGATGCGCTTAACACCAATTTATACGTCACAACCGTCGGAAATACTTAGTTGTGGAGATACTAAAATATTAAATTTAGCATTAAGTCAAAATTGGCCCTCATAATGATACAAAATATAAGAATTTATTATTCCTAAGCTACAATGAGGTCGTTCCCCAAGATAGGCTTACAGTGGGGACTGGTTTAGCTCTTTTTTTTCGAGATGCTTGAGGATTGCGACGCGTGGGACGCTACGCAAAGGTCAGCACTGGACCGGGTGGACCGCGAGATGGAGCGACGCTGTGGCCGGCATGTTTCTTTCATTTGACAGAGCAGCTGTATGATTTGGTGGATTATGTATAGACTAGTGGCCCATGCCGTCATTATAAATGACGGCAAAAAATTGACACTTCACCCAAACCCCCACCGTCTTTTTTGCTTCCTCATTTTTCCCCTATCTAATATTGAAGAAAAAGATTCCATGGTATCCAACTTTTTTTCGCCTTTTGAAATCTGAATTTTCTCCTATGTTATTCCCATAGTTCTATATATTTTTCCCCTATCTAATACTGAAGAAAAAGATTCCAAGGTACCTCACTTTTTTTTACATTTTGAAATCTGAATTTTCTCCTATGTTATTAGTTTTATTTTTCCCCTATCTAATACTGAAGAAAAAGATTCCAAGGTACCCAACTTTTTTTTTACATTTGAAATCTGAATTTTCTCCTATGTTATTCCCATAGAGCGTGACAGGAAAGATATAATATATAAATAAATAAAATAAATAAATAAATAAATAAATAAATAAATAAAAACACGACGTGAATTATTATATAGTAGATTTTTGCTTTAATATTATTTTACCAAAAGGAGAAGAGATAGTTAGCGTGATGATTTAGTGTTTTCAATTCAAAGTTAATTAGAATATCGCTTCGTATAATATATACGTTTAATTAAATGAACCCTAACCAATAGCGCTAGAGCGCTAATATATGTATAGTGCTGAGCTAATCAATCAATATCTCAAAAACTACTAATTTCCGACGACTGTAACTTATAAATTCGTGTTAGCGCATCAATGTCTACCACAACAGTTATCTGATATTCTTGGGTTTGAGTGGAAGGGAAGGAGGAGGTTACCTTCAAAATTACAAATGCACGCCTTCCGTTGAGGTCAAACTGTTGGTATATCTTTATGGTAAGAAGAAAAATGCCGGGCAATTACCTAAATCAAAACAATATAATAAACAGGGCCGTGTGTATTTGTTTCTACACTCGTTTCTTTCGTGCCACGATCTTGACCAAATAGGCGAAAAATGGGCTAAGTTGAAGATTTTGTAATTAGGCAATGTTTTGATGAGGATCGAAAGGCGAAAATTGGACCAGGTTGCAGAAAATGGCAGAGTGCAAATTCTTCTCCTTACAAATGCAGTTCTTGCTCAGCCTACGCGGAAATTTAAACAATGAAGATATTTACAGCTACTGTTAGCGCTGCCATGAAGTCTGATTTTTCCTTACTCCAGACACTGAATCTCTATTAATTGCTTTCGGTTCACCACTTAAAAAATTGAGCAAATGATCAACGGGGCAGAGGAGAGGAGGTTTTCAGGATACAGTAGACGTAGAATTATTTTTTAGTTAGCCGTTTTCATTTCCACGAAGCAGTTTTCGCTTGGGTGCAAAAATTTCGATGTACTTAAAGTATATCATAGGTACCGTAAATAGGATACGCAGCGGGGAATTTCATTAAATTCAGTGATACTTCACCACTTGCTAATATAAATTGATTTTGTTTTTGGCATGCCATCTAAGGAGAGGGAGTGTGCTGCTCAGATGGATTGAAACAGAGAACACTCGATCATCACTTATGACAATCGAAGTAGGTTTGCTGTAGCGTATTAGCAACGAAAATACGACCAGTGACTAATTTGTGGTAACCTCACTCATTGGCAATGAGTATGGTTACCACAAATTCCTCACTGTCAGTTTTAACAGCGCGCGTACTCTTCTTTATCATAATTCAGGCGTCCCCCTAATGATCCATATTGATAAATTTGTATTTCTTGTCAATATATATCTTGCGCCACCGTACACATATTTCAGTGTCTTGTGTAAGTTGGAAATTGCCTGAATTAGCTTCAGGATTCACATAGGCGAACAACGGGCCCTCATGAAAGGTGTAGTTCATGTCCCAGTTAATGTGTACCCGAACTGAATAGAGATTATTACTTATTATCGATGACTAGGACTAATAACAGCCTCCCTTGACAATCCGAGCCAAGGATATAGTCGTAACATGTTCATTAGTCCCAATAAACAGCGTCTAATTAGCTCCAGAGGACAGTCGAGTCTAACTCCCAAGAGCAAGGCCAGCGTCACACTTAGCATCTGCTGATTGTTGTTTTCATGGCTGGATATGATTGACTGACCGCTGACACACAATTAGCTCCGACTGTTGCTGCAGCTTGAGGGCTACTTCCGAGAAATGTGTTATATTTAGACATGAATGATAGTGATAGCAGCAAAAATGTTTAGGTTGTAGAAATAAACACTGAGAGTACTCACAAGCTGAACAAAGGTAAAGGCTTGAGAACCGCACTTCACGTGCACCAATTATTGTCTTCGTCATTAATGGTTGACTGTACTGAGCAAGGTGCCGTCTCAAAACTAGCACGAATTCTGTAACTCGATCGAAAAAAAACGTGTACCAATAGCCTTGCTGTATGAGGATGTCAAGGCAGGCAATGCTATGGCGTAACTGCGGATTTCACTCCAGCCACTGTAATAACAGGCATTTCTCGTCGAGAGCAAGAGAAGGGTTGTCGATTTTGGGACACTTAACTCCGTGCGACCGCTTACTGAAGATCAACTTGGTTACTTCATTATCACCCACGAGCGAGGCAAGAAGAGGTGGTGCTGTTTTCGTTTACGGTTCGGTTGTATCGTTGCTTGTCTGTTTGTTTATCTGTCCACCCAAAAAGAGCCAGAAGAAGCTTAGCTATCATCACAATCTTTTTTCGGGCAGTCAGGTGGGTCAAGGCTACCTAGAGAAGAAGGCCTCTAATAGCCATCCGTGACGTCATCGAATGTCGAGGATGGTTTTGTAGCGCGCAGCCGCGCACATAGTTTGAAATGGGCGCTAGTACCCTTGAAGGTGATGCGCCGCAACGGAACAAGTGATAGTTTGAAATACGCTTGTGGTGAAGTTGTTGCAGTTCCGCTTATATTCTTGTATTCAGCGTATTCTGTATAAATTGGTGATAGAAAAGAAGCTTTAGTAGGGTAGAGGCAACACCGATAGGCCTCGTAAGGAATTGGCGCCTTCAAATTGCTGTGTAAAATTCATTACCCGAAGGATTGAGACGAGCCACACCACAAAACCACACTCAATTACTACAGGTTGCATTTTGCTGTGTCCGGCCACAAAAATAATACGCGTAATGAAATTACGAGAGCTAAGAGTAATATAATCAAAATTTGCAATCGTCGGCTGGTCCGAAACACCGTTCGGCACGTGCATAAATAGGATTCGTCGGCCTGCCAGTCAGACTCTGTTTTCTTTTAACGCCCCAGAAGAAGCGCCAAAATTTCCTTAGAACAGATGAAAATTACCCAGTTAGGGTAAGGAGCCCGAATGAAAACACTTTACTTTAAAATACAACTTGCTTATTTGAGATTCAATTACATAATGAAATATCTAGATTCCAAATTAGATTTTCATTTTATTCCCTGTTTTCGACGGAGAGGGAAAATCGGTTTGTCGATAACATAGCAGCTCTGCCAGCGGCAATTCCCAGAAAACCATAGCGAGCAGGTCAGAAAAAATCAAGATCTACCTAAAAAACTAAATAAAAAATGTAACTAGATACGATATTTTATTCAAGCCAGCATCATATACGAAATAATAATGGAAAATTTAAAAAATGTGTATATTGATGAGAGCACACATTTTTTCATAATTTCTTTCATAAATAGCAACAAAGTTATTGATATCCCCTGCCTTTTCGAGTCTTGCAGAGTATCGCCTGTAGACGCCACTATCATTTATGTGTTTTATTAATTCTGCCTGAGGTTGCCATGGCATGCACGTCTCACCGTACTTGGGGGCAATGACACGCTAGCTAAAAGCTGAGGAAACTCTCGCAAACACGCAAAATTTTGTACGCGAGAAAGCATCTCTCTATTCACACGTGATAATGGTCCGTTGATCAAAAAATTTCGAGCTCCGTTCATCCAAGGGACGTTATCATGGCTACGGACTGAACATCATGATAAAAATACTTCTGACAAGCAGAATAGTGTAATAGATACAGTCAAATGCCTTCAAAAGTAATGCTAAGTCCAATTATATGATAGAATATATTGAATATAATAAAACATTGCGGCTCCAAAAGCGAACTGTCCGCTCTACCCTCCCATAGATGTCTCTGGTGGCCAGGAAGCAAAGAGTGTAAACTAAACGTAATACGATATAAATAAATAACACTGAATAAATGATACAGAATATGCGCTGAAAATGTCAACCGCTATACATGGCAGTAGCTCTTTGCTTCCTACTGGGGTGTGTCGCAATCGGTATTATTTTACTTTCACTTACACATGATTTTCATGACTTTTCTTGTGTTCAGTATGTAAAATGGGTCAATTCAAGACATTTTACATGAATGACGTTTTCCTCGCAAATGCTTAGTTTTTGAGATATATGACTTTGAAGTTTCCATTGTTTTTCTAAGGGAGAAAATACCGAGCGGTCCCAAACAAGCGAAATTAGGGTTAGGTTAGGTTTGGTAACATTAGGTGAGACAAGGTTAGGTTAGGCAAAGCCAGGTTTGGTTCCTTTAAAGCCTGTGATGACATCGGCTATTTTCTCCCATAGGAAAACAATGGGAACTTCAAAGTCTAATATATCAAAAACTAAGCATTTGCGACGGAAACGTTATTCATGTAAATTGTCTTAAATTGACCCAATTAACATACTGAAAGCA
>LQNS02000138.1:10924988-10944499 GCA_001587735.2 Parhyale hawaiensis
GTGGTACTGCCTATGACCCCAAGAACACCATCCCCACCGTGAAGCATGGAGGGGGCAGCATCATGGTGTGGGGTTGCTTTACTGCCCATGGTGTTGGGGATCTTCATATCATTGATGGCTTAATGAATAGTTTCATGTACAGGGAGATATTAGAGAAGAAGATGCTTCCAAGTGCCAAAAAAATTCTACGGACGGCGCAGGTGGACCTTCCAACAAGACAGCGACCCCAGGCGTACTACGAATTTAACGAAAAAATGGTTTCAAAAGAAGAAAATAAATGTTCTTCCATGGCCTAGCCAATCACCGGACCTTAATCCAATAGAAAATTTGTGGAGTCTTTTTAAATCTGGTGTCCACAAACTGTGTTCCAAAAACCGTACTGAATTAAAGATTATCTGCGTGGAAGAATGTGAAAAAAATACCATCAAGTAAATGTGGAAAGTTAATTTCCACTATAACAATCGTCTCCTTGCTGTTATTGCCAATAAAGGTCACGCCACCAATTACTAATGTCATAATTTTTTTTTTGTCAAATACTTTTGTCCCTCATTATACCTTTATACCTTTATTTTAATCTAATTTCGAATTACACTAATATCTTTTAAAATCATATATACATACGGTAGAGAAAGCACACAACTGAAAGTGGATCTCACTTATGGAGAGCAAGAACATTAAATTTCATCAACTCTTGTGGTATATGCTTAAAATACTATTTTGCAGAGACAAAGCATTCTGTGAGATGCCCAGATTTAAACGATCTCACAGATCTTGCATTGAACCTACTATTCTATCAAAATTTGTTCCATCCAGCAGTACAAAAAACTAAGATGATTATCGCAGGCAATATTGGGGAAGTGGAAGTATGTAAAGCTACTTGGTACCCTATGTTATTGTAAATAAAAAGAAAATGACTACACGTAATAAATAAACGCATATGCAAGACATGAATGGTGGACTTCAGAAGACTGGTATTATAATTGCACCAAATTAAAAATAGCCTCAACAATATTTCATATCATCAAATAGTAAAACATTTGAGCTACAGCACACACTACCAAGTGAATTTTAACCACATCACGTACATCATTCGTATTGCAGCTACTTAGCTATAGCAAAGGGCTCCAATGCCTCGCTAACATCGATACTACAGCACATTACATCAGCAGTCTGCTTGCCCACTCATTATGGACAACATAGTGCATAAGCTCCAACTTCCGAGACACATGACACATCATAAAACATGCTGGATGAATGCACAATGCCTCAGTTGTCAAGGAGATGGGGTAGAATCGAAGGGCTTCAGCTCCCACCCATAGAAGGCCGAGCACCACACCCTCGCTGAAACCCCTACCTAGAGAGTCAGTAGCGCCCAGCCCCCTCTCTCGCACAGCATATAGCCTCAAAGACAGTTGCAACAGCCCAAAAAAAACTACCTAACAAGTGACTCCACTAATCTAACGTCGTGAACATCCGATCTCGATGGAAATTGATGAATACAAATAATCGTTCAAGAGTCAAAGTTGACGGTACCTCACCAGAGCCCACTTCTTGAACTTTTTCTTGAAACAGCAGTCAGTCAAGGGTTGGACCAACATATCAGGCATCGCATTATAACAACGTACATTCTGGGAGACCGTAAAGCGCTTTTGGACATCCAATCTTGTATTCGGAAAGTTCAACCTCTGGCCTCGTGTTTCATAATAATGACCTGGTATCAAGCGGCCATAACACTTCGCAAATAGCAGGGCATCATGTTCGAATATATGGCGCAGAAATTTCATGAGAAAATAATCATTTATATCATTTAATTTTAGCAAGCTTAGTTTACAATACATCTCGTTTACTCGCAAATAAGGAACATTGTTGTGATCCCTCTTGACAAATAAAATCGTTCTGAGTATATTGTTCATCGCAACGTGTATAGGTTTAAGGGCGTTTGTAGACGATCCTCCCCAGATAATAATATTTTGGGTTACATTACTTTTGCTTGTGTTAAATTTTCTTTTTATAAGTGCACATTTGACTGTTCTGTTTAAATATTCTATTATATATATATGTTATACAAACTTCCTGTATTAATTATCCTAAAGCAGTCCCTAAATTTTTTTAAAATACATAAAAAATAGAGTTGTGCAAATACTTACGTCTAGGCACTGTATATCCCGAATAGTAAATGACCAAAGTTTGTGGGATCATTTGTTTGTCTCTTTTTGATTTATGTTTGTTAGCAAAATAACTAAAAAGGTTTTGAACAGATCTTTATGAAATTTACAGAAGTTGTTAGAAGTATTAAAGCCATAAATGATCAAATTTTGGTGATGATTGGTTATTTCGTTTCACTAATGTTTGTCAGAACATAACTCATGAACTTACCAACGGATATTGAAGAATATTACAGAACCTCTTACTTCTGTCAAGAGGCCCAAATGACAAGATTTTGGTGCTAATAGGGGAAATCATTGTTTCAGAACAAATTTGAAATTTTCGTCAATGTTGCATTGCTTGGCGGGCTATGCGTTTTCAGCGTGCGCTAGTTAGAATTTTTTAGGGCTCTAAGATGCAATAATGGTCATATATCGATGACCTACATTGACGAATTCAGTTTCTCGTTAATAACTACATTCGTTACATCGCCCTGAACAGCTTACTTTTAGTCCGCGGTTCTTGTGTCCATTACAAAAATTTCCTTTTTTGAGTTTGTGCTTCCACACAAAAGCAACACGTATGAATATTGGATACATTTTAATTATTATTACTAGTGGACCCGTGCGTGAAAAAATTTACGCAATGATCGATATGTTTGCTCTCTTCTTTGACTTGGTTTCTACATTTTCCCGCTCACGCTTATTAGCAACTCTTATTCCCTTCTGCAACCCTTCTGCTTCAAGTCTTTCTTGTCACGGTGCCGCATAGGCGCTTCATCTCTCCATTGATAGCACGTCTTTGTTCTTGAGACTGTAGTAGTCTCGTTCTTCTTTTACGTTCCCTATCCTCTTTCTTAATTAAACGTGCGTCTTCCAAAATAAAATCTTGAGTAAAACACCGCAATAAACTTGGATGGCTCTCCAGTCAGCTTATATGCAATGTTAGTGCGCCGTATCCATAATACTGTCTTCCATACTCAACTGCTTCACCGAAGTGCTCAAATTTCGGCATCTAAAGCGAAATATACACTCAGAGAAAGACAGTAAGCTAGAAGACATAGTGGACTACTGCCTAATGCCCTTGAAATACTTGAAGAGAAAGCTACTTCCTCAAATTTAATAAGAAAGACAGTAAGCTAGAAGAAATAATTGTTTACTGCTCGTGAAAAATCGTCACCTGGTGAGTGCCTTGTGATTATCTGCCTAATTTATGCATCGTGACCTCGGAGAAAAAAGTTACAAATCGGACTCCAGACGCTGCATAGATATTGTCCCGATTTCAAGAAGTGTTTCAAGCAAGAAGTGCATCCAGATGAAGAGATAAGGATCTAATTTTCACTATCTTCTGCAGCCTGGTCATCGATTTCTACGAAAACTTAACTGAATAACAAAATCTGCAATATGGCTTATTTTTCGCCTATTTCTTTCAAAGCGGACACGAAATAAATACACCAAGTGTTTCATTATATTAGGATTATCTTCAGGGTGTTCCCGCCGTATTCGATACCAGGACGATATAACTGCGATCTATTCATTCGCCAATAATGGCGTTAGTATTCAAGAAATAGGTAAAGTATAGATTATATAGAGAATATAAAGATTGGAAAGCGTCATTCGATGATGTGATAAGAGTCGATTCTTATGACTGGATTGAGGCCTTCAGTTACTCTAAGATAGCGTAATAAGTCATTGCTGGAGACGAAGGAATATAAGGGGCCTTGGAAGGCTGTTACATTATCAGAGAGAAAGTCCTTGATATTGTCAGATGAGCGCCGAAGTACTGTCGGCTTTGGGCATCGAAGTAAAGGCAAGCTACTATAATGTGCTTGATAGTAAGGGGAACATTACAATGTTGGGGATCCTTGCTCATCAGATATGCTTGGGTTAAGTGGGAGTGACCCACGCGCAATCGCGCCCAGCAGGGTTCCCATCGTCTGTTGGAACTTTGAGCATTATGAGAAGTAAATATCGATGGTTGAATTCTTCAAGTTTATCGTTAGGTTCCTTGGTAGTCCATTCCAGCTCCCACGCCTCTCGGACTAGTTTCTTGTAGTACCACTTGTAGGCACTACGTTGGATTAGTGTGGGATTAGGAGCTCGTTGAGAGCACTTTTCGCAGCTTGGTCAGCTAGTTTGTTTCCTGGGACTCCACAATGACTGGGAAGCCAGCAGAAAGAAAAATAGAAAGAAATTTCTGGGGTCTAAGGGCTTCTTGTAATTGCCGTTCAATCGCTCGGGTATGGCTACTCGAATAGTAGACGGTAAAGTCGTCAACACAGAGTGAGCATTTAACTGTTATGGACAAAGAATCAGCTATTTGATTTATAGAGATTAGAAACAAGTGCAGGACAGCACGCTTCCTTGGAGGATTCCCTCGATGAGGGGTACCACCTTGGAGAGCTCCGTTCCCACTCAAACTCCAATGGTCCCTTCCGAGCCTGGCATGTGTCCCGTCAGTCGGTATGATGGGAGTGAGCGTAGGCCTCCGTATCGCCTGCCAGTGTCGTATGCGTATGGGTACAGGAAAGAAGAGGAAGAACGGAGGACAGTGAGATCAGTACGAGTATGAAATCGGAAACAATCGAAGTGGGCACGACTTAAAGCTGTGACTCATGTTGGCCAAAAGCTGAGGAAACTCTTGCAAACGGTCAAAATATTTTTCGAAAAACCGGACTTCCCTATTCAAACATGTGAATGGTCCGATGCTCAAAAAAACTTCGTGCTCCGTTTAACTAAACGATGTTGTCATGGCTACGAACTAAACGGCATGACAAAAATACATATGACAAGTAGAATAATCTAATAGAAGCTACTAAACGCCTGCAAAAGTAGTACAAAGTCGAATTATATGATAGAATACCTTGAAAATAATAAACCGTTGCATTCCGAAAGCAAACTAAACTGAAGAAGAAAAAGAAGCACCAAGCTACATATAAAAACATTTTTGTACTCTCGTTGCAAACGTTTCGGATCATATAAAATTTATCTTCAGTGCTAATTAAAATTACAATGATCTGTAGGGACGAAATAAATGTAAGTACAATGGTACAGCAATAATAGTTTCTCAAATGCCTAAACAAGTATAACCGCTACCTAACTAACATCAACATTCGTGCCTATAGAACCTAAAGACTGCTACCGATTGTAAACAATTTAATCTATGATATTTAAAGGTGTGGCCGATTGACAGTTATTGAGAGCTGGTATACGGGAACTGATACAGATGGATTCTAGAATTCTGAGGTCTTGTGCATCATGGCAACTGTCTTAATGTGGAAATTCGTTCTCCTAATTGGATGCCCCTCGGTTAGACTATGATTGCAAATGGAAGAATTACTAGGCGCTGTTAGTTGTTCCCCTGTCCTATGTGAGACTCATCTGTGTTGTGCGACCCTAATGTAGAGTTGTACCATAGTTCTCCCAACATATGACAGCTGGCAGCTATCACACACGTACTCATACACAACGCCAGAGCTACTAAACTTGTCGAATGGTTCGCCACGCTTGAAGAAACATCCTATTGTTGCAAAGTTACGAAAAGAAAAGGTAGACGAGACTTGTGGATGAAATTTGGTCATCAGTGCTTAAATTTCTCGCTGTAAATCTTTAGTTTTCGACCCAATATACGGTAAGGTTAAGGTATAGTTTCTGTTCTGTTTATACAGATGGTTGTTGTGAAAATTTGTTATTCAAAAAACACCTTAAAACACAGTTAAACAACTTCGAGGGGTAATAGTTCTCCGTAAAATACTTTCTTAGAAACACAGCTTCATTGTGCAATTATTGAAAAGAAAAACAAATGCGGTATCCTCAGGTAAGCAAGATTAGTATAATTATATTTTTATACGTGAAATAAATGCAACTGAAAAAGTTTGTGCCCAGGCCTGAGAATGTTGGCTTGCGATATACGGGCGTGAGAAATTCGTTTTCTTTATGAGCTACAAGGACGTCTAAAAATAATAATTTCTTCAGTTTCTAGTGTGAATTTTATTTGATCATGTCGGCTGTTGCAGTAATTATAAAAAGGCAGCGTGCTGTTCGTTGCGTACAAGTATAAAAGTATCGTCTAAATAGCTACAATAAGAATGAAGTTTTATATTCGGAGGATAGTTTTGTACATGGGTTTCTTTAAATTTGTTAAAAAAAAATGTTTGCTATCAAGGGTGACAATGCTGATCCCATTGTTACACCGTCTGTTTCTTTATAAAGCTTTCCGTCGAACATAAAACAAGTATCTAGTAGGGTTAATTCGAACAGTTTTTTGAAATCGTTCCGCTGAAAATTATGAAAAAGCATTTCGTCAACAAATATTTTATCTAAAATTACTTTTATTGCTTCTTGTACAGGAATACTGGTGTAATGAGATTCTATATCTAAGCTACACATAAACTGGTTATTAGTATTGGTTATGTCTTTTATTTTCCTAAGAAAATCGTAAAATTGCTTGAGGGTAAATTTGTTTTCAGCAAATGGTGATAGCAGAGGAACTGCAAGTTTGCCTAACTTAAAATTATGCGTTCCGCAGGCAGACATAATGGGACGCACCGGGCAGTTGTCCTTGTGAACTTTCGGCAAGCCATATAAAAAATCTAGCTTTGATCCAACTGAGTAACTATTTCGATGAAATTCATCTGAGATTATATTCTTTTTCTTCAAGGCGCGAAGGGCTAGGCGTAACCACCTAAGGGAACGGGGAGAACGGGTCCCCCTAACTTTTAGACTGGGGTGGGACAGTGTTTATTTTGTCCCCCTCAACTTTTCGCCTTGAGGTAAAGTTTTAATTATCCTTTTACGGTTCATTCAGGGAAAGTAGAAAAAATGCCTCGCATGAAAGATGAGCACATACAACGAAAGTAAAACAAACTCGACGTTTCATTTCGATTAAATTCGTTTTGCCCACATTTAGCATCGTGAGACACGAGTCCTGCATGAAGTCTTTTATTACATCCGCAAAATACTTGATTGCTCAATCAGCGTGGGTGTTGTAACACCCAGCTATCTGGCAGGCTTTTAAATATATCCATGTCAGTGTGGCTATAAACTGTTCAAATTGGCAGAACGAGCTCGAAACACTGGTGTAGCGAGAAAATAAACCAGCTACACGGGTAAACGGATTGAAGGTGTGCTGCAGTGACCCCAAAAAACTATTAGGACTCCTGATGTGTCCTGTTCTTGGTTGCTTAGAAAACTTTACCAAGCTATTATCAGTGACCCAAACTCAGAGCTGCGAGGATGCTTAAAAGCCAGTTTCTGTTCATACGCAACTGTTATCCCTGAGAAGAGATACGAATTTTAAGGAGATAGTAACTTCTTATTAACAAGCAGGCAGCGTCTTCAAATCTGCATCCTCTAACTGTGCCACGTGCTCGCATAGTATAGAAGAGCACCGTCGCCCAGAGTATTACTCCATGTTGGACGCTGCAGCATTTCAGTTGAGGGTATCTTTCAAAACCAGTGATTCAGCTGGTTACACTAAGTTATCTAACTCATTGTTAAGATCCAGTCCGGGAGTTGATGAAATTGAACTACCTTGTACCTATAGTGGGTCTTCCACAGAAGTCCAGGTGACGTTCCTCGATCACGTCACTCCACGTGTGAGGAATAAAACTGCTGGGTGTCTTCTGAGGGACCGCAATTAGCAACCAAAGAGAGAGCCAGAAGCAAATTTTCTCCACAGTGCACGTAACCGTTAACCGCTGGTCTTTCTGATATTTTTTAAAATGTGAATCCAGTAAATTTTTGAGCTCCATAATTTTGCTATCAGTGGCGTTTCGAATATTCCTAGGCATCTTGCTCCCCGTATGGCAAAGCCATTAGAATATTTTGTGGCTAAGGCTTTTCCACCATCTCTGCTTGGGATGCGTGTATCACAAGTCTTTCCAGTTCTTTCTCAGTGTCTGCCGACAATCCGCTCATTCACGTTCACAATGGTACGTTCCAGAATCCTCCAAACACATATTAGATTAAATAGGCGGCAGTAGAAGAACCAATAAGCCCATTCCCAAAGAGACACCGGAACTTACGCCCCGGCCCTCTATGAGCTATTGCCATATATTTTAGTAGAATGTAGAGGACTGAAGATAAGAGAAAAAAAAGGGGGAGAAATCCCTACCAAAGAGACGATCATGAATACACGCAAGCAAGATCAAGAGCAGCTGATATGCGGAGCTTAGAGATGTCAAACTATGTAGTTGCAGCGGGAGAGAGAAGAAGACGGATTAAGGTGGCTTCGGAAGCTTTGGCCATCAAGAGTTTACGACTACTGAAGGAGGAGTTCTTAGCTGTGGAGGATGTCTCTCCCAATGTAGGTCAAGACGATTTTTAAATGCGTGGACTGACTCCGCACTAACAGCATCGGAAGGGAGTCTATTTCAAATGCTGCCTATGAATTACGGAAAGAACTACTGACTGAAGGTCGTGTTTCGAGTTTATGCTTGAGTTTTTGACCGTTGTTTCGCAAGCGATCATTGAGGTTTCTTTCAAAGAGTTCCGTTGTAGGTAAGTCGTTGAAGGTTTCTATTAGCTGCCCCCTGAGTCGTCTTTGCTCGAGAGAGATCAGGCCCAGTTCATTTAGGTGAGATTCATACGGCTTGTTTCGCAGCTGAGGAATCAATTTCGTTGCTCTGCGTTGGACTCTTTCTATGTTATCGATATCGTTATACAGATGTGACGGCCAGAATTAATCAGGAAATTCTAAGTGTGGCCGCACCAATGCCTTGTACAAGGGAACGATGATGTCCTTGGACTTTTATTCAAAATTTCTGGTGATGAATCCCAGTACTCTGCTTGTCATTTTCACACTCGTGCCAACTTACTGACTGTGTTGAAGTTTGTTTGTTATAGTAATTCCAGAGTCACGTTGTTGTGTGGCAGCAGCCAATAGCGTCCGGTTCATTTTTCAATGGGGTTCAGGGTTCACCAGCATTATGTACATTACTGAGCATCTGCTAAGTTGTGCTCCATTCCATGAGGTGGTCAAAGTCTTGTTGGAGCTCGGCTCTTTTCGTGGCAGGATGAAATAGTTTTGTATCATCCGCAAATTGACTGATTTCACTACGGATATTAAGATCGAGATCATTGATGTAAATTGAGAATAGAAGTGGGCCAAGCACGCGACCTTGTGGAACTCCTGATGATATCTGCGTCCAGACGGTCGTTTTTCCTTCAAGCTTCATTCGCTGCTGCCGACCCATAAGCCATGCCCTGATCCATCGTAAATAGTCTCCCTGGATGCCATGGGCTTCCAATTTTTTCATTAGCCGTTTATGGGGGACTTTTTCAGAAGCCTTATGGAAGTCTAGATACACAAGATCTACACCCTTTTTTTCATCTTTATAATATCCGTAACTTTTGAGGAAAAGTCCAGTAGGTTTGTTAAGCAGCTTCACCATTTTTAAGCCATGTTAAGGGTCGGATATGAGATGCATCCCCAGGTGATCAGTGATGCGTTTTTTCAAGAGGCGTACGATGGTTTTGCTGACGACCGATGTACATTATGATTGTAAATCGCTCCAATTTTCGTTGTATTGAATACAATTGGAGACAGCTAATCGTTTGTGGTAATCGCACTCCTCCATGTCTCGAATTTTGGCCGTGAATGATCTTTGGATGGCTTGAAGTTGCAAATAATAAAATGTGTCGACTATCATCAAAAGTAAGATCTAACGTTTCGGGAATATGGTACTTCCCATTATCAGAGTATGAAATTTAAACCTATCAGCTATGAATAAATGAACATAAGTTTTTCCCTTTATTACAATAATGGAGGGGGAGGAATGAGAGTGAACGTCTTATCGGAGGGGAGTCTAAAACGTGAAAGAACAAAGCTACCTGAAGGGGCCGTACGTCGGTGCCTGTACAGTTAGCGCATGAGGGGCTAACTGTGGGCTATGTGAAGCGGTATAGCTAAGGTCATGATGTTGAGGCTGGGTTTCATTCTATGGATGTTGTTATGAAAACATAGATTCGCAAAAAAAGGAAAAATATGTACATACATAAATATAGATTTTCATGACTACGTATACACATAGGAAAGTAATTAATGTCTCTAGAAAATAGGTTTACCAAGTAAAAATGTAATATTCAACATTCATGCTGGAATGTACATTGTTCGACGCGAAAAGCCGTTGAAGGCAGTAGAGGCATCTGCTCAGTGTCACGAGATTAAGTACCTTCGAAACACGCGAGTGTGTTCATATTCGGCTTCGCGACTCTGTAGCGTAAACAAACTCTCGCAAATGACAGTGATTCAGAACTTAGGCTCTATAGAATAAAGACGGCAGTGAGGAAGTAGAGCCACAATCAGACGCACGTTTTGGTGTTCCCTTTTCCCCTCTCCGTTAAGGGGAGAGGGACGCGTCCCAGTACAATTATTTTCTGGCTCTACATTTTGTGGATATTCGATCCTTTAGTCCACATACTCAGCAGTTTTGCTGACTGTGAAACATCCAGAATTGACATTACTCAGCGCGAGGTGCGTTCTGGCAGTGAATGTGTATTATCACTGAAGCTTATATGTTGTTAATCCAGCCTGTTGCCGCGGAGCGATTTAACTATATGTCGCCTGATCGTCGACGATTTCCTGCTAATACCTGTGAATACCTTCCTTGAGTGAACACCGTGTGCCTTGGGTAGCGCTTAGTTGACAAACGCCCTAGTCTTTTTTTTCTGAGAACTGTTTTCTATAGTCTCAATTATCGAACCTCTCCCGTTTAACGGGGCTTCAACGTGCAAGTCCCATCGTGACATAAATGCTATTATGTGCTCTGTGTCTGTGTTATTTATGTTGCCTACGGCATGATCTCGAGTTACACAAACAATTATTGCAGTGTACTCATCAAATGTGTCCAATACGAAATGCAGTGATCTCTGTAACATAGTATCTAAGTTGGCAGTCGTAATCGAATCAATGTTTCCCCAAGATGCAGCAAGAGTATCGTGATTGAGTCAACGTGTTGTTTAGCTAAATAGATCCAGAGTGATTGCTTCTTTAAAAGTCGCACGAACTTAAAATAGTCATGCTGTGCGTGAAGAGTTGGAAGTATTTGCAGTCCCCGCGAGTTCAAATGCAAGAAATGGAGTAGCAGTTCGACTACGTTCTGTGTAGACAATAGACTTCAGTTGCAGCGCATTTTCCAGAGAGGTCTGCTTAGGAGCGTCATCACTTCGATAATATTAGTCCGAGGAGGAGATGAAAAAAATGACAACGCCAAGGCAGAAACTCTCTCTTTACTGTCTTACTTCTCAGTGTTGAGTATTCAAGCAAGTGTGCCACTGGACCTTCGTAGTGCGATGTGATTCCCGTGTTCTCTCATTAGCAAGTGATGTGTCTCGAAGTGAGAGTAGGGTAGATGTCATTAGTCAACTAATATGGAGTATTATTGCATTGATAAAAGTGGAATTACTGCAGAGAAACCGACCGCAAAGGTTTTATTTTGTGGTAAATGACTTAAGCTTAATGAAATGTATATGTATGTACATATGAAAATTGAAGCTTATAGTTTGTTCATTGGATTCATATCGCGCTTAAAAAATGAAATATCTGAAAAATGCTTTACTTTAAGATTTAGACAATAATGATAAAATTAGGCTAATATTAAACTACATTTTTATTTCATGTGGTGACACGAGTTATTTGATGCGTGCGGGAGCACGCACTGATCTATGGTGAGTCAACTATCTTAGTAACCTAATGGTTGGGCGGTCTACAATACGAATTGAAGGGTCAGCAAAAAAGCCTTTAAGAAATGAATGAAACACGCTTAGCCAGTGGGGTCTTTTTCCCGGAGTTCTCGTAAACGGAGCAACGATATATGTAATAAAATGTTTGTTTACATGCATTCTATTACATCTTTGCTGGCTGAGAGAACGATTTTTGCCACCTGTCTCAATATTTCGGCTGATTCATGTGCGTTTCCGATGGTACTCAACCTTTCAAATATTTGCGGTCGAAGTTACACATAGATACATCTCCTGAGTACTAGTCAAGTGTTCAATTATGACTGGTATCAGTTGTGATTCAAATTTGTATCCAAGTGTGCCAAAACAGCTAATTTAATCCTCGCTTTCATGTGGTTTCCTCTATGTATTAAATTTCCACGATAATTTTCCAATATATTGTGAGATCTTTAAATATGTTTTACTGATCCAGCTGCAGTATGAGACCCAATCACTAAGTCTTTTAGTTAGGTAGGTTGGGGAATAGCTCGCCCCTTGGGGACATGTCTAACTTGTTATGTGCCTCATTTCTATATTATTTCAGTCACAATTCTGTCATGTGCTATTTTCCGAGAATGATCAACTGGATCGTTCGAAATTAATTATTCATTTACAGTGGGAATATCATTATTAATTTATAATCATTCATTTATTATTCTCAATATTCATTATATCTTTCACCATGCCTTATTTATATACCCCGTAACATGTGGAGTGACTCTAATGTTGTGAGCTCGATTGGGTTCGAAAAGTCTATGATGGAGAAGTCGTTTTTGTTTATGGGATGGTTCTTTTGCTCGGCATGTGAGCGGGGACCTATTCCACATCATGGATAAACCTACTTTCAGAACTTTACTTAGGCTTGCCATTGAAGATTCCTTCTTCATATTTAACAATAGACTGTACAAGCAGCTAGAGGGGGTTTCCATGGGCTCTCCACTTACTCCTTCACTAGCAAATATCTTTCTCTGCCATCATGAAACTCTTTGGCTTAATGACGGCTCAAATGACTTCAAACCGATCCACTACAATCGATACGTAGATGACACCTTCCTCATATTCAACAATCAAACACATTCTTATTTATTTCTGCAATATTTGAATAGCAAATATCCGAACAATAACCGATAACCCATCAAATAATTCTTCAGCCTTTCTAGATGTTCTAATAACTAACCAAGACCACACACTAACCACTGGAGTTTACAGAAAATCAACATTCTCAGGCCTTGGGAGTAGTTTCTTCAATCACTGCTACAATCAATTTAAAGTCAATGCAATAGAAACCTTACTTTTTCGAGCATATTATATTTCTTCTTCCTACCTTGCATTTTCAAACGAAGTTGACTTTCTCCGAACTTTCTTCAAAAATAACGGGTACCCGCACCACCTCCTGGACCACTACTGTGAATTGTTTCTAGACAAACTGTTCGATCCCGGCATTAGCAAACCCTCGGTTCGTAAATTGGACTTCTTTCACTCGCTTCCGTACTACAACAAAGCAATTCTGTTAGTACAGTCAACACTTCGAAAACTTTCCTCTCTGAAGCGTACCCACACATCAACTTGAAATTTTCATACAAAAACACATTTACCATAGGATCCAACTTCAAATTTATAGACAAACCCCCCACACCACTTTTGTCCAGTGTTATCTATCGTTACCAGTGACAGGCCTGCAGCGCTTCATACATCTGTAGTACTGGACAACATTTCAAAATTCGTATTGACCAACATTTAGGTGTGCAACCCTCACATTCAGCTCCCCGCTTACATGCCCTGCAAAACAGCCATCCCATCAGCAAAAACGACTTCTCCATCAAAGACTTTTCAAACCCAATCGAGCTCACAACATTAGAGTCACTCCACATCCAGAGAACGAAGCCCAGCCTTAACGTTATGACCTCAGCTGTATCGGTTCACATAGCCCACAGTTAGCCCCTTATGCGCTGACTGTACAGGCACCGATGTCCGGCCTCTTCAGGTAGCTTTGTTCATTCACGTCTTAGACTCCCCTCCGATAAGACCTACACTCTCATTCCTCCCCCTCCATTATTGTAATAGAAGAAAAATACATATGTTTTTTTATTCATAGCTGACAGGTTTAAATTTCGTTATCTGATGATGGGAAGTACCGTATTTCCGAAACGTTAGATCTTACTTTTGATGTTAGTGGACACATTTTATTATTTGGAATTTGTCTAGGCTTAACATTTACTTCTTTTAGCTTCAAGTTGTTCAAGCATTTTTTTGTACTCGGCATCCAAAGTAGAGAACAGTATGCCATTCTCAGGAAGAATTAATTGTTTTCAAAGTGTGAGCAGAACATTTACTTCACGTGACGACTGACGAGAAAGTTCATAAAACCCGTCCACTTCATCTGTTTGCCTCAGGGATAACTCTAGTAATATGTTCTTCGAAAGCGGCATCGTCTGGCATTCTCACTCTGAGGTCTCTTGAAACTGTCTTTCTTTCAATTTCATGCCCATCGCTGGTGGTATATAGTGTGGATTCAAAGAGTGTTTGATTTTTTCCGTATCTTAGCAGTTCGAATTTTGTTTCAATAAAGGTAATTTTTACCGACCATTAACAAATGTTTTCCAAATCTCGCTGCACAGGCAGCACGTCAGTTACATACGCACCCCATGTCATGATGAGAAAGAGAATAGTCCCAAGCACAGTGCCTTGTGGCACTCCACTGATTACCGGCTGTCTTGAAGAAATTTTGTTGTTGACAATTACACTTTGAGTTCTATTTGACAGGAATGCTGTAAGCCACCGAAGACATATTCCACGGATACCCATGCGAGAAAGTTTCAACATTAGGATTCCGTGGTCAACCTTATCAAAGGCCTAAGCAAAATATAAATATATTACGTCCCCATTCTTCCTTGGCGCAATGTCTCTAAAACTAAAAGATATCCAGAACTTTGTGGCTCATTCTGGCCTCAACTTGATTTTTGTAGGCTTCAACATCAACCAAGCACCATTCGCGAGTGCCAGAAAGTATTCCAAGATATTTCACCAGATATGAGAAAGCTGTTCCCATTAATAGAGAAGCTCTTAAGACTAGTATTGCTGTGTCCAGCCAGTTCATATGCTCTGCAGAGTGATCTTTCAGTGCCTTGAGGCGACTGAGAACTTTGCTAACTACGATGACTCAGCAAGGCAAGGTTGAACCATGTTATGGTGGGTCACGTGCACAGGGATCAGCTCATGCGCATTTCACCTCATGCAATTGCGCAGCAGTTTTTGGATTCATCAGAAGATGAGCGTCGGACTCGGCTCTTCGATCACACGTTGCGCATATGAATATGACTGCAGAATAACATAGACTGCATTGACGCTCGAACGCTCGCACATGCTTCAAATACTGCTCCTGTTGTCCGGGTGTTGGCATTGCCTTTGTTGAAAGATGAAGAAGTTTTATCGGATTTCCTTAAAATCTGTGTTTTTTTCAACACTGAAACTATCAAGGGTGGAAAGAAAAATAACTTCCTATTACATTGTTAGATGACTTACGGGGAGTTGTTTTACTGGTATATACACTTTCCTTTAGCATAATGGCTCAATCTGGGGACCATGGCCCCCTGGGGAGCCATACAGCAGAATGTAGTACGCCTTACTTGGGTGGAATTATAAAAATAGAATGGAATTTTCACAATTAAATGACATATTCAAAAGTGGGTATTATATAGATCTAATGAGCGTAGAGCTGTAGACATTTATGGGGATCATCGGCTCATCGGCTATGTTTTTTTTTTGGGGGNGGGGGGGGGGGGTGACGGAGAAGGTCACACGGAACATGTATAAAAAGTGGGTAACTATCACTAAAAGTTTTAGGAACCACTGCTTTAACAAACGTTAACGGTTTAGCGTTGCAATGGCGTTTTACCTTTGCTTTGCCAGCACACATTCCATTTCGTCAGCAATCCCAATTAGGCTATTAATCACTATTATTAACTGATTTTCGATAATAGCGTCCCTCCCCAACTTTTAGACTGTGGTTACGCCCCTGGCGAAGGGTTGTTGGAAATTGGTCGAAGACTCTACCTATCCTGCCTTCTTAAAACAGCAAAGAGGCAACGGAGCTGAAGATAAAGCATGATAGACCGGGTTGGGCATACAGCTCGGCGATCGGCCCTTCTTCGATCGTACCTCTGTTGCTCCCTTCCGTCCTCCACCCTCTGCTGATTCACAATTCTTTACCTTTGCTTCTTTCCCGTCTTGCTGTTGCCGTGCTATGCGAGAAATACGAAGTGGTAGTCGAAGTTAACGCTTTTAGTAATTGCTCGTGATTTGTTCTTTTCAGAGATCATTATTCTGATTCTGGTGTACCCACGTCTGTCCTTCATTAGATAGCCTATCTATGCACTGCACACGTTTCGCCTATATAGTCAACTACGTCTTGTCTATCGTGCACATTATTCGTTATTCATCTAGCTGTTGATTAATGTTCAAGAACTGCAATTTATTAAATACCTCCTATTTTTGTGTCATGCAACGCAGATGAGGGCGACCCTCGTTTCATAGTGTGGCAGTGGCACTTCTCGCCAAGATCTTGGCGAGTGGTTTGCCGCCCTCGGGAATGCGGGTGGGCGCCTATGAGCGCCGCGACCTGTGGATTCTGGGAGACACATCATCGAAAGCTTCAAAATTTCGGAATAAGCAATTTTTCGTGTCATTTAGATTCAAGTAAGTTTATTCATAATTTTTCGAATAGGTCGCTTTCCAAAAATGAACAAAGACTTATTTTACTTGGATTAGATTTTGCTATACCGCTACATAAATTGAGATTCTCTAAGTATTATTTAGGTTTCGAAAAATCTAAAAGAAAATGTCAAGCAGTTGATATGGCATGTCAACTTAACATTTCAAGTACCGACTTCCTTAAGCAGTTGAAATTAATTGCAAATACAGTAGATTTTATTACATCGTTCGGTCACACCATAAACAATGTCCTCTATTCTCCCGTGACGACGCAAAAATGCTTAAAGATTTGGCTAATGATAATAGCATTTATATCACAAAACCAGATATGGGCAATGGTGTCGTAATTCTCGATCGAACACGGTACAAAGAGAAACTTAGTGCAATATTAAACGATAGTACAAAATTTCAAACTCTTTCTTCTGACGAAAAGAAACTTATTGTAAAACTGGAAGACAAATTAAACAATACCCTTCGCGCCTTGAAGAAAAAGAATATCATCTCAGATGAATTTTTATTGAAATAGTTACTCAGTTGGTTCAAAGTTAGGTTTTTTATATAGCTTTCCACTGCCCGGTGCGTCCCATTATGTCTGCCTGCGGAACGCATAATTTTAAGTTAGGCAAACTTTTAGTTCCTCTACTGTCACCATTTGCTGAAACGAATTACCCTGAAGCAATTTCATGATTTTGTTAGGAAAGTAAAAGACATAACCAATGCTAATAACCTGTTTATGTGTAGCTTAGATATAGAGTCTCTTTACAACTGTTTTCCTGTACAAGAAGCAATTGAAGTAATTTTAGATAAAATATTTGTTGACGAAATGCCTTTTCATAATTTTCAGCGGAACGATTTAAAAAAACTTCGAATTGACCCTACTATGTACTTGTTTTATGTTCGACGGAAAGCTTTATAGAGAAACAGACGGTGTAACAATGGGATCAGCATTGTCACCCTTGATAGCAAACATTTTTTTGAACAAATTTGAAGAAACCCATGTACAAAACTATCCTCCGTATATAAAACTTCATTTTTATTGTAGCTATTTATACGATGCGTTTATACTTCCACGCAACGAACAGTACGCTGTCTTTTTATAATTACTGCGACAGCCGACATGATCAAATAAAATTCACACTAGAAACTGAAGGGAAATTATCATTTTTAGACGTCCTCGTAACTCGCAAAGAAATCGAATTTCTCACGTCCGTATATCGCAAGCCAACATTCTCAGGCCTGGGCACAAACTTTTTCAGTTGCATTCCTTTCACGTATAAAAATACAATTATACTAGCTTTGCTTACCCGAGCATACCGAATTTGTTGTTCTTTTCAGTCATTTCACAGTGAAGCTGTGTTACTAAGAAAGTATTTTACGGTGAACTATTACCCCTCGAAATTTTTTAACTATGTTTTAAGGCGTTTTTTGAATATCAAATTTTCACAACAACCATTTATCTGTACAAACAGTTCAAAAACAGAAACTATACCTTAGCTTACCGTATATTGGGTCGAAAACGAAAGATTTACAGCGAGAAATTTCAGCACCGATGACCAAATTTTATCCACAAGTCTCGTCTATCTTTTCTTTTTCGGAACTTTTTGCAACAATAGGATCTTTCATCAAGCGTGGCGAACCCCTCGACAAGTTAAGTCACTCTGGCGTTGTGTATGAGTACGTGTGTGATAGCTGCCAGCTGTCATATGTTGGGAGTACTACGGTACAACTCTACATTAGGGTCGCACAACACAGATGTGTCTCACATAGGACAAAGGAACAACCAACAGCGCCTAGTAATTCTTCCATTCGCAATCCTAGTCTAACCAAAGGGCATCCAATTAGGAGAACGAATTTCCACATTAAGACAGTTGCCACGATGCGTAAGACCTCAGAATTCCAGAATCCATTTGTATCAGTTCCCGTAAATCAGCTCTCAATAACTGTCAATCGGCCACACCTTTAAATATCCTAGATTAAACTGTTTACTATCTGTAGCAGTCTTTAGGTTCTATAGGCACGAATGTTGATGTTAGTTAGGTAGCGTTTATTCCTTTTTAGAGGCATTTGAGAAACTATTATTGCTGCACCATTGTACTTACATTTATTTCGTCCTTACAAATCACTGTAATTCTGATTAGCACTGAAGATGGAATTTATATGATCCGAAGCATTTGCAGCGAAAGTACAAAAATGTTTTTTATATGTAGCTTGGTGCTTGTTTTCCTCCTAAAAATATTGCATATCTTAAGCCTCCTAAGAGGTCGATAACAGGGAAGATCAAAGGAACATTCAGTCAAATACCATGTTTTTACAAACTTTTATTAAAATAAACGACAAATTTGTACGTGGTAAGGCATCACTTCTCGCAAACAGGCTAAAAGTCAATCAGTTAAAAACTTCAGATGCAAACAAAATCGCTTCTATAAAACAAAAATCCTTCCGTGATGGAGTCCGTAATTAAGAGTAAAAGACATTCATAAGAATAGTGTCCTAAGCAGAGGGGTCTCGTGACTATAGAAGTGGGAGCGAGTAGGTATTGTATAGCTCTAGACACGATATTTGTAGTACCTGTGTAGACTACAGAACGACCACTGACATGAACGATCTAAGTAAGCATCCAATAGCAGTACACAATTACAGGGAAGTGAACAGGGCGGATAGTCTACTTGCACTAAGGACAGAGCACCTGCCTCGCCCTACATTAATCATATTAACACTTCAGCTGAGATCACTTTAACAGAGTCATAAACAGTCTCAACACGGAATATGAAATCATAGCACAAAGTATGACTTTTCTCATTATGCTACAGTCAACAAGGGATACAGAGAGTGGGGAGGCAAACGGCATATGGTAACACGTTAGGCACGGAAGAGAAGACAAATACAAGGAAGTGCCAATGGGAATCAGAAAGAGATGAGTTGAGAGGACATGCAAAG
>LQNS02000138.1:10981686-11000683 GCA_001587735.2 Parhyale hawaiensis
AGATCCATCGAATTTCTTCCCTATCTAAAAGTGAAGAAGATGTGTCAAACAAGATCACAAACAAGACACAAACAAGACACAAGCAAGACCGGTTCACAGACTTTTAGTATAATATAGATAGTTTAGAAGTTGAGTCGAACTCAGATGAGCTCTTTAGTACAATCTCGGCCAGATACACAATGTCAGGCAGGAAATATGGCGCGAGCATTTCTAACCCTACCCGGCTCGCCCGAACGTAGGCTAATCGCTCAGCCATGCAGGGCAGGGAAAGAGACGAAAAACAAAAAGAGAAGAAGACAAAAAATGCATGGTCAGAAGAAGGTGCTAAACATCAAGGTTCTACAGCTTCTATGCCTGGAGGGCACAAGCAACCAGAACTGTAGAGGTCGTGATTCAATAAGTACATATGCATGAGTCACGAAGCTGCAGCCCGGAAGCAGTCTTGTTATGTAGACTTTCCAGCGTCCGCAGGGACTCGAGGATAATAAGAGATAAAAAATAGAGATAGCTCGATTTCTTTAAGCCTGTATGCATGGTCTCAAGCAGTACAGTCAGACTGTCAACATTCATAGAGCAGTTTCATAGTATCAATTTGCAAGCTCAAGGATTGACCAAATTCTAAAAAAACATGTGATATAGATTTTTCTCAAAGATTTTTCGATAATTATGGCTACCCACACCACGTTCTAGACAACTTCTGATAACTGTTTTTAGACAAATTATTTGATCCCGGCATTAAAAAACCTAACGTTCATGAGTTAGACTTCTTTCACTCCCTTTCATTCTACAGGAAAGCTTTTGCTAATATGATCAACTTTCTACGAACATTCCTCTCTGAAGCCTACCCACTTGTTAACTTCAAATTTTCATACAAAAACAAGTTTACCATAGGGTCCTTCTTTAAATCTAAAGGCAAATCTCCCACACCCCATTTATCAAGTGTAATGCAGAAGCTGCAATGCTTTGTACATAGGTAACATCTGGACATTACAAAGCCCGTGTTGATCAACACTTAGGTTTTTCTATAGTCGAACCATTGAGACACAAAATCCACACATTTAATTCTCCTCTTCATGAAGAACAAAATAACCATCCCATCTGTAAGAAAGACTTTTGGGTCATTGACTTCTGAAGCCCGATCCAACTCAAAACTTGGAATCCCTCTACATCCATAGAACAAAGCCTAGCCTCAACATGATCTGACTGTACACATATTGACATCCGGACCTTCTGAGCAATCTCAGCCATTCGCGTTTTAGACTTCATACTAATAACACGTTAGATATAGGTTACTTATGTGGAAATAAGAAATGTTTGAATAGATTATCCTTCAAATCTTCTGATGATGGAAAAACTTCCTGAAACATTTTTTCTTGGAATCTGGTTGACCCTTGAGTTTATTTTAAAAGATTAGTATATGGACTAGTTAAATCCGTCTCCACAACAACGGCGATCTAACAAAGGAAGAACCAAGGAAGGAACATATAGCATGACGATAGAAATATGGGGAACCCATGCACGAAAGTGTTCCCGCACAGGATCAACGCGCATGGTAGCAGGAAGTCAGAAAAGAAGACGAAGATCAGAAAAAGCATGAGCAAGTACGAGTATGAAAATGGAAGGACGCAAAGTTGGCACGAAAGCTAGACGTCCCGAAGGCATAGCTAAGGGCTAAGGGCTAAGGTAACAAACCTGAGCCCCCTAGGGTCGCCGCGCCCCATAACATAGGATGGACAAACCGCATTTTAGAAAGAATTTGTTTCATTATATAAACTGTAGTTGCTACGGAGAATTAGCGCTGTATTAAGAGCCCAAACTAGGAAACGTGTTTATAAAGTCTGTTCAGATAAGAGTTGTTGCCAATATTTTACCTGGCAGTTGTAAGATGGTCTAGCGAAAAATGCATTATTATATGGTCACTTCCAGGGCTTCAAGTTAGCAATCGTACCTGACAGGAACCTCAACATCAAGAGACGTGAAGTGTTCCAACAGAGGGTTAAGTGGTTTGTGTCTGGGAGAGGGCGCAACTTTGTAGGGAGACGCCAGCTGCTTGTGAGGAGAGAACATCTTACGAGGGGAGGCCATCTTAAGGGGAGAAGCCACTTTGCGAGGCGACGCCATTTTGTAGGGAGAACTGGCTGTGTACGGAGATGGTGTTTAGTATATTAAAAAAAAATTAAAAATAAAACTAGCTAAATACTATATTAAAATGAGAATATTGTGAATACACAATGCATGCATGGATTTCTTACAATGAGGTAATTTCTTACATCAAATTTTAGCCAAAAAAAATTCCTGCCATCACAAAATTATACTTTGGGCACCTTTGACTAAAACTGAATGCTCGAATGCAATACCGGTACATATATATAGGAACCTAGTTATTTCTGCCAACGAGGTTATATTATTTGTCGAGTTTGTGCGTTTGTCTTTGTCTGTCACAAGGATAACTCAGAAAGTAATGGACGAATCTTTATGAAATTTCCAGGGATTGTTAGGTATGTTAGGACTCAGAAAGAACAGATGATTAATTTATGGTGAAGATCCGTTCATCAGTTTGTTTGTTCCTCGTTTTTCTTGATACCGTAACTCAAAAAGTTACGGACGGATTTTTCTGAAATTTGCAGTAGTTGTTAGGTAGCTATATGACGTAGAGTAAATGACAATCTGTTTGATCGTTTGTTACTCTCTGTGTTTAATTTTTTTTAGCAAAATAACTTATGAAGTTTCGCAAGGATCTTTATGAAATTTACAGGCATTGTTAGAAATGTTAAAAGACATTAATGATCAAATATTGGTGATGATATGTTCATTCTTGTATGTGTTTGAGTATGTACTGCATGTCAGTAGTAGCTACGACTCAAAAAGTTATGATGGCATCTTCATGGAATTTAAAAAAATTGTTAGAATGTGAAATGACCAAATTTTGATGATAATCGGTCTGTCCGTTTGTGAGTTGGACTCATATTTGTCAGATCATAACTCATGAACTAAAGGACGGATCTTAAAAAGTAGTAGCAGTATGGGAAAAGTTTTACTATCGCTGGGAGCAATAGTACACTCGCCTCGCGCCGGAACAACGAAGTTACTGCTAACTCGCAAATACTCTCGGGCCAATGCTGCAACTGCAATCAAAATATACTTGCGTTACAGCAAATTAAAAATTTCACAGACCATCCACATGATCAATAGGCTCGCAAGTCGCATATTTAGATTTGTCAGCCCATCGCACAACGCTGTGCTTCCAGGCTAGGATGCCCCGTGGTTTCAATATCCAACGATTTAGGGTCCGGTTGCACTCCGTGTCATGATCGCGGTGGAAAACGCAAAAAGCTCTACATAGCCTATAAGCGTCCCCGGAGCAATCACCACTGAAAGGGATGCTCCGAAAGGGAAGTGGCTGCTATTACCATCATTGATTTATAGACTACAATCTCTCTAATATATTACATTTCAAAAGAAAATTTTTAGTACCAAAAGGGTGAACTGGCGTCCGGGGGGCTCAACAAGCGTCCCCACAATAGTGTCATTATGCGGCGCACCTCGAAAGTTTGGATAGGTGATACTTCTGTGGGTGGCATAGATGGGCCACTCAGCAGTTACGGTATATGATAGACTGCTAGAGGGAGGGCGGCATTCCATTAAGTAGCCATGGGTTAGTCTACTATGACCTATGCGCAATTGACTAAGGACAACTTCCATACGGCGGTTCCGACATCTAGCCAAAGCCCAGTCTCCGAACGGCTTACTGATCGCTAATTTGTCATTACCTCCGCCAAGAAAACTATGTTTTCGTCAGGTTTGTCTATTATTCTGCCTGTCACAGAGAGAACTCAAAAAGTGATGGACGGATTTTGACGAAATATACAGGAATTGTTAAGTATGTTGAGAGAAATAAATCATTAACTTTTGGTGAAGATCCGTTCATTCGTTTGTCTGCCTCATTTTTGCTAATGCCATTGACTCAAAAAAGTTATGGAAGATTTTTATGAAATTCACACGAGTTATTAGGTATATCACTAAGAGTAAATGACCAAATTTGTGTGATGATCAGTTTGTTCATTAGTTTGTAGCTGCTTCTAATTTTATGCTTGTTAGCACAGTAAGGCAAAAAGCTATGAATGGAAAATTACAGCAGTTGTTGTCACTGTTAAAAGACGTGATTGATTAAGTTTTGGTGATCGGTTGATCTGCCTGTCAGTTTGACTAATGTTTGTTAGCAGTATAGCTAAAAAAATATAAACGGACCTTCAAGAAAGTTGCCGAAACTGTCAATACTGTTAGATGGCACAAATGATTGGATTTGGGTGTAAATACAAAGAAAATCACCGTCTCAGAACCAATTTGAAATTTTCGCTGCCGTTGCCTTGCTTGGCGGAGGTATGCGCTCTCAGAGTGCTCTCTAATTATCATTAGTTTTCCATTGTATCTGCCACATCCGTCTCACAAAAGCTCTAATAAGAGTATAGAGGTCTCTACCAGGGACTCCTTCATTAGCAGGTCAGCCACGCGTCTCGCCTCTCTGTCTGCACAGTAATTTCCTACCACACGGCCCAGAATCCAACACGGAAAAATATTATGGATCTTCAAGAAAATTACAGAACCTTTTATTACTGTCACAAGGCACAAAATGACCAAAATTTGGAGATGATGAGATTATAAAAAAAGAAATCATAGTTTTGGAACCAATTTGAAACTTTCATTAACGTTGCTTTGCTGGGCGGAAGTATGCGCTCGCAAGAGTGCTCTAGTTAGCCTACACATAATTGTACACGGGGATTTGGTTGAGCAGAAAATTTCAGGAAAGAAGTGGTGAGCTAAACATTGAAGTAAACACAATTTCAAAGGTGTAAGAGCATATTTAGAAAACGATCTATCGGGAAAATAGGTAGGCCTGAATTGTCATTTCAATCATCCTACAGCAGTAAATACAGTGCGTGGCAGAACTATCCAGCATGCCAGAGTCATGTTACGTATTGTGTAGTAGACAATTGAGTTAAAACTATTTTCATACTCTATCAAGATCAAATCAAGTCGCCTCAATATTGTAGCTTGATGTAAAGCACAGATGCAATAGCTATTTGAAAATAGCGTTAAGTAACCAAGTTAATGTTGAACCAACGACTAGCTACGTACTCTAAACTTAGTAATCCTTGCCTTAAATGCATGGAACTGTATAGGTGCTTTATAAGTTAGATTTATATAAATACCCATTATAACAAATGTGCAGCATATCAGGTCGACGTTTCACTATAAGCTTGAAACTCGAGTCAACGAATACGGCAGATAAACAGGGCCTACCTTAGAATGTAGAGCGGTCAACATTCTTGTTGAGAAACAGAAGTTCCAAAGATGAGAAGAAACCAAGTCTCACCGCAACAACCTCGTCACACGAAAGCGTTAAAGAGTTAAGAATTTATACGTTTCAGGACATGTGAAGGAACCAAGTTTCAGTAAGAGAATTTCTTCAGACAAGCGCTCCCAGAGTTTACGAAACAAAGTAGTTTGCCAACGACTTGAAGCATCTGGCAAACCAATGACGCAAATAGATTGGCAACCCATGTGAGGCTCACATGGCAAGCAACGTCAAAGTGTACTTTGGTCGATACATTTCAGTGCGTCTGGGTAGGTAAAATCGACGAAACATCTCTAGCTACTAGCTATTGCTACTGCCAACAGTTCTTACTTGATTTGGAAGGGGAAGGCAAGTTGCCCGCTGCCTTAGCAATAACAGCAGCAGCTTCAGAAGCTTCCTTCTGAGCAGGCTGCACAACACCACTGCGGAATTCCTGCAGTTTGCTCTCACACTGACGAACTTTGAGAAGCTGAGCACGGAGCTCCGATAACCTTTTGCATTTGTTGAGTTGGAGACCACTGCTACTGGCACCAGTCTGCGAAGCACAACTCGGTTATATTGGTTCATAAGTTGAAGCGAGAAAAGTGAGCACTAGGAGCGTATCGTATTCCAAATCTGCAAGCTTGGCCATCTTACTACAGTTTAACCAGACATTTATGGACAGAAGTGAACCTCATATGTACGGGCATCTTATAACAAAGACTGAATTGTTTGAGTGAGTATGTCGTTCAAGACTGCCTCCCGCATCAAAACTAAGGCATTTCAACATAGAAAAATGAAGGGAAGTGTACTACGTAAATAGAACGTGGAGGCCATGCACGAGGGTGTCCCCACACAGGATCACTGACCATGGGAGCAGTAAGTCGGGATAGAGGAGATGAAAATACCATCAGTACGGGTATAAAAGCTAACGGAAGCAAAGTGGGCCAAGGTAACCTACAGGGTCCTCCTGAGGGCGTTGATCAATAATATAGGATAAGCGAACCTATCTCTATGGCTATGAGTTGTGAGGGGAGTAGAAGTAGTTGTATTCTAGTAGTTTGAGCCTCCCTGCCCACAGAGTACTCTGTAATCCAAAGAGAGGAAGAAAAAAGGGACACATAGAATGGCAAGAAAAGCGTGGAACCCATGCTCGAGTCAGCATGCATGGGAAAAGCAAGTCAAGAAAGAATAAGAACAGGAAAAAATATCATCACTAAGAGTATGAATGTGGAAGTAAAGTTACACGAAGGACATAGCTCGGTGCTAAAGTTCAGCTACGGCTAAGGTACCTATAGTAACCTACAGGGTCCGCCTGGGGTCGCTGGTCTCCATAAAATACCCACGATGGGTGAACATAACTATCCTAACCCTATGACACACCGTATGCCTTCTGAAATGTTCTACAGTATCTACTGCATTTTGGCGACCTGCAGTCCCTCTCACAACCAATGCTCATCGAAATGACACACTCAGCTTTACCCTTTACACACTTTACAGCGAGTTTCTACAGAATGATTTTTCCCGGTTTACATTTTCTTTTAGAGTAGATCTGTCTTCCATGACTAGTCGTTTCCTGGCAGAGCTGCGTGTGGAAGAAGGAAGTGTAGACCTGGCAGCAGCATCTGGGGTGACTGGGCAACTCCCGGCATTATTGGCCTTGCGTCTTTTGCGACGCTGCTCTTGATCATCATCCTTGTCAGCCTGCACATTCAAGTGGTAGCTATAACAAAAATATCATTAGAAGCAGCTGAACGATCAGTATGTGGCCTACTATGGGCATAACCTCAAGAACGTCTGATTGTGCAGTGATTGCTTCACCCTCGCTGTTCTTAGCCAGTAGCTAAGCCACAAATAACATCCTCATTGATCCTCCTTCTGCTAACTAGGCTATACACGCTTGCTTCACAAGAAGCATCGAATACTTACTGCTTTGCCTGTGAGGCTGTGATACAATTCCCTGCCTCCAGTTCTTTGTCTTGTATGTCTCCTCTTGATCTCGGCCGCATTCAAAAAGCCTGGGGAACATTCAACATTCCCAACTGCCTACTATTCCCTATCTCTCTCTTCCTTTCAATCCCGATGTGACACAACCTACACCTCTACATACCAACTTCAGCAACCTCCAAATGGAGGAGTGTAGAGTAGCTTGTTATGATGGTAATACCCAGTCACTGTGTCTAATGCAACTTTACTCATAAGCTGTGCCCCCAAGGATTATGAGACTAACAGGTTAAACCACGGGGCGGGATCAAGCCGTGGTGCATCATGAGAAATGGGCTTGTGACGTCATAAAGTCCTAGTACCTATGTCTATCAGTAGCTATCTTGCATTGTTTCTTCATCATTTCATTTGGGCCTTCAGAGTGTCCTATAATCTTTAGAGTTGCACAAAAATATGTATCAAAGCATCTACGAACATTTTTAGAGCTCTGTAGGATAAAATTTTCGAAGAATGTTGGTTGAAAGGCTTGTAAAAAAAGCAGAAGTATTCAACCGGTAAATGCCCGCTTGTGTTAAAAGCACTTTTAGAGCCAAGTTTATTGTTATCAAAATGCATTAAATCAAGAAAGTTTTATCGAGAGTAATATGGCATTCGAAAGATGGATTTATGTGAGTGAATACCTCAACGTTTTCAAATTATATTCGTCTTCAACCAATGACCTGCAACCTTCTATAATTTCAAATCACTGCAACAAAAATTGGCTCAGATACGAGAGATTGAACGCCGAGATAGAAAAAACTTTCAACAAGATTTGCAAGAAGAACATTAAAGGACCAAAGAAATAATTTACTTCTTTTCCTACGAAATAGTATTGAAGCAAAAGTCTATGGAGTCGACTGGGGCAAATCGTGCGCATTTTTTTTTTCAATTGGTTGTCAAGCTCTTACTATCGATCTTTGAGAAACGGCTATTTTGCGGTAAGGGCAGTGTTACATGTAGTTACGATCCATATAAAGTTCAAAGCAATAAGTGTCATAGTAAAAATTTGAAAAAATAAAAACCGACATTCTTCTGCACCCCCGCAAATGGGGCAAATCGTGCGCATAGTCGTAACTTGCAAAATAATAATCGTAGATAAAAATTAATGTCACCATCGTAAAGAACATCATTTTTTACCCAAGAAACGATACTAAACATTAGGCTATGCATAAAACTTATTACGTTTGCGTCGCGCACGATGAGCATCACCTGCTGAACTGGGAAAATCGGGCGTTTCTTTCGCTTCAATTCGTTGTCACACTGTTATTATCGATCTTTGGGAAACGGCTATTGCACTGTACGACCAGTGTTAGGTACATGTAGTTGCGATACATATAACGGCCAACGCAATATGTGGCAGTAAATACCGGAAAAAATGAAAACTTGCGTATTGCTGCCAATGGTGAAAACCGTGCGTTTTACTTCAGTTCACTGTCGCACAGTTGCTATCGATCTTTGGAAAACTGCTGTTTCATTGAAAGAGCAGTGTTACATATAGTTACGGTACATATAACGGCCAAAGCCATATGTGGCAGTAAAAACTGGATAAAATAAAAGCCAGCATTTTGCTGCCCATCTGCAAATTCTCCACAATTGCAAGGGCATGGTCGTAGCTTGCAAAATAATCATTGTAGGCAAAAAGTGTGATGTTATCATCGTAAACAGCATAATTTTTAACCTTAGAAACGATACTTAACATGATTTAATGAACAATTGTTCGCTATGTTGGCGTTGCGCACGATTTGCCCCGCCTGAAATTTTGTAAATTGGGCAAATCGTGCGCACCTCTGTACAAATTCGTCTTTTGGAATTCAGCTAAATGCTTTTTTTTTGTCATCTTTACAGTCTATTAGAAGCACGCTTGCAAATTTTCAGGGCCGGTGCGCACCTTTTGGCTCATAGCAAAAATAAAAAAAGGTTTTGTGGACATGTAAAATCCCATTTAAAGAGCTCTACGTGAGTTCTACTTATCAATTTTTCTAGTGTACACCATTGTAAAGAGCCCCTGAAACCTATAGAAAACATACTTTATCAACACCGATATATCACCTGATAGTCTGTAGGGCGCGCACGTTTTGCCCCAGGTTGTAAAATAATCTGAGGCAAATCGTGCGCATTTATAAACCATTAAAAACCTGGACATATGTATCACAGCATTACCAAACACTAAACACTAGTAGAGGAAGGGTTCAACATGATACATACCAATTTTCAGGAATGGGCTGCAATAAATAAAGGAGTTAGAGCAAATTGATCATTGTTCTTCAAGATCGAAAATGAATTTTCAAATGCTCATATATCGACCACTTCAAAGTACGATTTTTTTAATCATACTTACCTTTGATGGATCCCAATCATATTTGCAGGGTTAATACTAGAAGGATGGGGCTTTCTTTCTGTATTTTTTTTTTCATTCCCCTCTGACACGTCGTTTGCAGGGGGGTGGGGTGCGCACGATTTGCCCCGGGTTTTCGACGCGCACGATTTGCCCCAGTCGACTCTATTGCATCTGTATAATACACTGAAGTCATACAATTGCTCGGTAACATTAGAAAAAAAAAAAAAAACATCTGCTAGCTATACATTGCGCGCGTTACAGCAGTATAACAGTAGGGTGGCGTCCGATTCGCGTTAACTAACTTGCAAAAAAATTACTTAAACGTATTCCACAGACCTAAACTGTCTCACGGAATGATTTTGTTGAAACTGGCAAATGTTAAATCCATAATTTTTCCAATGATGCTGTAGTTTTTATGCTTAGGAGAGGAGCATATGTTAATGACGCGTAGCTTACGCGATTGGCACCGCTGGGGGCAATATTTTACCTACACTCTCCGACCGAGTGCGTGCCTGGTAGCTACTGAAAACACCTAAATAATAAAATTTTATCCTTCGGAGAGCTAAAAAAAAGTTTGTAGATGCTTTGATAGATATTTTTGTGCAACTATAAATATTGTAAGACATGTAGGACACTCTGGAGGCCCATATGAAATTATGAAGAAATAATGCAAAATAGCTACTTAAAATGTACTAGGTTTTTATGACTTCATAAGCCCATTTCCCATGATGCACTACATCTTGACCCAGCCCCAAGCACATGTAGCTACCATATCTTTATGTGTAGCTACTTAATCTTAGAACATGGATGTGGAATTCTTATACATCACAGTTCGGGGGAAAATTTTACCCCATTTTGAAAAAAAGTTATAATTAAATTTTAATACAGCTAAAAAAGTCACAGATAGTAGCTACAAAATAACATTTTTACTTTCAATTCATTTATTAGCTATTTATACCTAAGTTTTCCTGTGGCAAAGTGACTCCGTTAAGGGTACCTAACTGAAGAAAAGTAGCTACCAAATATACCAAGAAAAAGTGGCATGGATCAAGAAAAAAAATTCATGTATGTTTTAATATTAGAGCCGAGATCTGAAGCACTGAACCACACTTTCTCAGGTCAGAGAAGCACAGCCTTTGGGTGGCAGCACACGCTCTAGCTACAACATTACCCCACCAAAGTTTATTTTACAGTCCTGGGGTAGAATTTACCCGACGTGCACCTCTTGTGGCCCCACGACGCCGCAAGCATAACCGCACTAGCTACCTCTCACCACAAAACTGCGGCTTCACAAAGATCAAGGTGCTAGGCTGCATACACATGCACATGACTACATGACAAAAGTAGCTTAGGGTAAAATATATCATACCCATGACTGTCTTCTAGGGTTAATAAAGTGCATTTCTTTAGTCTCAATTTGGCCAAGAGCACTGTTACTAGTTAAAAAGAGGCGTAGAAGGAAGGAGAAAGACGAAAAATCTAATCTCACTGCAAAAAAAACCGTAACTACATGCTTTAACCTTTTTTGGGTAAGCACGATATTGCCTCAGGTATGTTGACCCAAGCCAGATCAAGTGTAGTGCCAGAACCAGCCTCTATTCTTGGTAGGTCACCAGTGTCCATTCCAGGACTATGGTGGGGTGTAGCCAACAACAGTTGCAGCTGTTAGCATCAGCAAGATTGCAACAAATATCTACTAAGAAATGGCAGTTAAATAAGTGTCAGCAAGCACTCCTTCAGAACTTCAAAAAAGTCAGGAAAAACTCTCATGAAGTAGTCAAGATTTCCATGGCCAAACTTAGGAAATCACAATGTCAACATGCCAGAAAGCATGTTCCATAAAGGCCTAAAATCAATGTCTGAAGGTCCTCTGGAAGTTTAAAAGGGCACAACTCAACATAGCAACTAGCTAGCTATAAGACACATGACTTGTCCCTATTCACTCCTGAGAGGCAACCTTGTTAACTGCCAGTCAGACAAGTATAGAGTGTAGAGCAGGGGGAAAACTTGATTATTTTCAGCATGGCATTGGCAAGTAGCGTCGACCGGGGTGATTCATCACATTTTCCGCTTACTTTAAAATTACTAAAAACGACTGGGGCTAGGAAGTTGAAACTTTTCACACATATATATGATATATGATGTTTGAAGGTACGTTCATGTCAATTTGAGAAAAGGTACATTTTTTTTGGCTTTGAAGTAGCTAACTTATTAACGGAAAACCGCGTGATGGACTTCTCACTATAAAGGGGTAATTTCACTACAATGTTGGTGTGAAAAATCGCAGTAGAATAATACTAGACTATTAAAAAATGGTTAATAACGTAATTAAAATTGAAAACAAACTGCTAGGAAGCTACATAAGATGTTTTGAGGAAGGTTTATGCTGATTTGGCTGAAGGTACATTCTTTTGTATTCAGTAAAAAAAAAAACAGTGTGATGGACGTCTCAGTACATAACAAGGTGATTTCACTACACTTTTGGGGTGAAAAATCGCAGTGGAATAATAATAGTAAAAAATTTTTAACAACATATTTGTAATAAAAACAAACTCTTAGATACTGCATTAGAAATGATGATAAATGGTTTGACAAGCAATATTCATACATTCTGAGCCATGAAAGACTGATAAAATGTAATTTTGCAACTTGCAAGTGCGATTTTTCACCCCAGACGATTTTTTACATCGGGGTGAATCATCCCACTCACTAAATTCATTATAACTAACGAACCAGAGGGATTACAGCAAAATGCTTTCAACACATTCATTATGGGTCTTTCAACTACGATTCTGCAAAATTTGAATAAATTTCACCAGAAACTTTGGTCTCCAGCACCAAAGTTGTGAGACTTTTGCAAAACTCTGAAGAAAGTTTTTCGGGGTGGAAAACAAGGACTTTTGTTTCGTCGGTAAATACAGTCGAACCCCGTTTACTCGGACCCCACTTACCCGGAAACCTCAGATTCCCGGACTGTTTTTCATTTTCCGAGCCTCGGACTTTTCGTCCGAGTAAATGGGGTAACGTTCCGGACGTCAATGAAAGTCCGGAAAAAATCCGAAAAATCAGCTTCATGTCCGACTATCTGAAGTGACGCCCCGGACCATGTGGTTTGCCAGCTTCGGACAAATCTCAGTTACTCGGACGTGACGTGGCGCAGAAGTACAGAATGCACTTCTGCGTACGTCGGTCGGTCCGAATCGGACGCAAATTCCGGAGAGTGAGCCAGTTGCAGCACTGCTTTTGCTTGTGCATGATCATTCATGTGTGAACTGTGTATGATTGTACTGTATGTACAAGATATTTTCTCGCGCTTCCTAGTAGTTTCAACACTTTTCATTAGGTTGTAAAATAAGGATGTTGTATACGTACAGTACCGTATGTCCTAACAAATGTTAGTGTTTTAAATTGCATATGGACATACAGTAGCTATGTGGTAGGCTAGGCCAGTTATGCTGGCTGCAGTTAAGACGTGCTCCTTATGCATAGAGTACAGTATCTAGTACGGTACTAATAGTACCAGTACGATACTAATAACTGTACAGTAAGTACCTATGACCAGTACTGTAGCCTACAGTGTTTCTCTAGTTTTGAATTGCAGTATTAGAGGTGCTGTACTGTACAGTAATATATATGTACAGTACATACATACTGTACAGTGTACATAGCTACATGTATATGTACATAGTTACACTTGTCACCTGGGGCGAAAATGATAGGTAAACATAACTGTGTTGGGCTTGAAAGGTGGTAGGGAGCGATTTCGGGTGGCCGGAACATATTCGGAAAACGACCCGAAAATGTCTGGAAAGTGTTCGCAAAAACTCCGGGTATTTGAGGTTTTTTGCTCTGAGAAAAAACCCCATATTCCCGGAAACCTCGATTTCCCGGACTGGCCCTCGCCCCGAGAAGTCCGGGTAAACGGGGTTCCACTGTAGGTACGTAAACGTATTAGAATCGAGCGAACCTAAAAGAATGAATACCTACATCATTTTATAGAGGAAAAGATGGGCTTTCTGATGGTGCATTCAGTTTTCTTCTATTTTTTAATTTTTGAGGTAAAGAGTCTACAGCGATTATTTACCCCGACGAACGATGTGCGTTGAATCAACCCAGTCGACGCTAGCTATTAAGAAAATCAAGATCTTGCTGATAGTTCTATTTTACCTTTTCCTCAACACATAGGTAGTTATGGCAATTTCTTGTTAAAAAGAGAGCTTCTCTGGCCACTATTGCTGATAATCCAAATAAGGCAATGCAGTAAGATAGGCAGAACACTGAGCATAAGCTACAGTTCGGGAGTACTAATTTGTAAACATACCATACCTGTTTTGGAGTCAAAGCATCATGGTGGCCTACAGAGATGGTGTTACTCTCATCTGTAGTGATGTCTGTCTCATGATCCTCAGTAATTCTGGCTCTTTTGCATCGTGTATCACTTGCAGGTACCTGAAACAGGATCTAATCTTAATGAGGAGTTCTTATCAGAAACACTAGGAGAGGTAGACTACAGAACACTGATCATTGTCCTTGTCGACACAGAAGGAATGTGTTTCACACAAACACTTCGTCTGGATACAACTTACATCACTGAGAAAATAGAACACCAGCACCTCAAATTTATAACCATTATGTTCTCAATGTAAGCATGCCTACTAGAGTTTAGTGATGGGGTGAATATTTGCATCCGCGGAACATTTGCATCTTTTGATGCACCTGCATATGGTAGTATCTGCAGATACTAAGATGTAACATCTGCAATTGCATCCATGGATGTCAGAACTGTAAAACCCAGTAAAGACTTGCATCCAGGGTTGCGGAGTGGGATGGTTCAAGGTCTGACTCTGACTCCAACTCCTGGCCTTCCAGAATTTCCAACTCCTGGCCCTCAAGATTTTCGGACTCCGACTCCTAGGTCCAACAAGTAGATAATTGATGTAAACATAAAACATGTCCAAATAATTTTTGCTAGTAGAAACATCTATCAAGTTAAAGATGCTAGGTGTATTGTACATATACAATGATATTTTGCATCATTTGGGATATTCAAGTGAGCACATGAGGACATTAAACAAATTTTGGTAAAACTTTTGCACCTGGTACATTATGTGAGGGGGCATGGGGGGGGGGGGGCAAAATACTTAATTTTTTACCAATTGTTCTGAAATTTACATAGTGAACCATAAGGTAGGGCTATTTCCACTGAAAAGTTGCACTTAAATGAGCACAGCTATAGAACCTGTAATCCTACAGACAAATGTCTTAGATAAAAATTAAGCCTAGGCTTCAATTCCCCTTAGTATCCAGGCCTTGGGTTTCCAGATTTTTGAGCAGGGTCGCTCCAAATGGGAGTGCCGACATTAGCCGTACATGTTGGCTAATTTCGGCATGCCGAAATAGCACCATGTGGCTAAATTATTTACTGTATAATGCTGGTCCTTTGAGATTTAATGGCCACACAATGGTATATACAGTAAGCCCTCGCTATTTGTGAGGGTTACGTTCCATAAAGGGGTCGCAAATTACGAATAGACTACACACAACATAGGAAATGAATAGGTTACGTTCCTGTAGAAGTACTAGAAGTGCGTGATGCATGTGTAGAAGTGCGCGATGCGTGTGTAGAAGTGCGCGATGCGTGTGTAGAAGTGCGTGAAGCGTGTGTAGAAGTGCGTGATGTGTGTGTAGAAGTGCGCGATGTGTGTGTAGAAGTGCGCGATGCGTGTGTAGAAGTACGCGATGCGTGTGTAGAAGTACGCGATGCGTGTGGAGAAGTGCGCGATGCGTGTGTAGAAGTGCGCGATGCGTGTGTAGCAGGGTTGCGGAGTCGGAGGATTCAAGGTCCGACTCCGACTCCTGGCCCTCCAGAATTTCCGACTCTGACTCCTGGTCCTCAAGATTTTCCGACTCCGACTCCTAGGTCCAACTAGTAGATGTTTGATGTAAACAATAAACATGTCCAAATAAGTTTTGCTAATATAAACATATATCAAGCTAAAGATGTAAGGTGTTTTGTATATATACAATGATATTTTGCATCATTTGGAATATTAAAGTGAGGACATGAGGACATTAAACAAATTTTGGTAAAACTTTTGCACCTGGTACACTATGTGAGAGGGGAGGCATAATGTACAAGGTGAAAAAGTTCTACCCAACATTTTCTCAATGGCCTCATCATATAGAATAGGAAAATACATGGTAGCTATAGCTGTAAAAGAGAAATGTGCAAAAAAAAATATCCATATTTACATTTTTTTAAAATTTGTAACTGAAAATTTAGATTTGAATGATATTTGTTTATAAATGGCCTCCCGGAGTCGGAGTCTGACTAAAAATTCCGACTCCGACTCCTAGAGTAAGCGAGACTCCAACTCACCCTCAAATCCTCCGACTCCGCAACCCTGGTGTGTAGAAGTGCGCGATGCGTGTGTAGAAGTGCACGATGCGTGGGTAGAAGTGCGCGATGCGTGTGTAGAAGTGCGTGAGGCGAGTGTAAAAGTGCATGAGGCGAGTGTAAAAGTGTATGAGGCGAGTGTAAAAGTGCGTGAGGCGAGTGTGAAAGTGCGTGAGGCGAGTGTGAAAGTGCGTGATGCGAGTGTAAAAGTGCGTGATGCGTGTGTAAAAGTGCGTGAAGCGTGTGTGGAAGTGCGTGATGCGTGTGTGGAATTGCGTAATGCGTGCGTGGAATAGCGTGATGCGTGTGTAAAAGTACGTGATGAGGTGTGTGACAAGGAATGAGCTGTTACACAGAGACTTCCCAGGTTTGTAAGTCGGGTAAAGGTTCGTTTCACAGGCGTAATTTTTGGGCCAAGGTTCGTAAGTCGAGGTTTGTTGGTCGGGAGTTTCGTAAGTCAGAGATCTAGTTACTATAATTACTTTATAGGACCGTGAATAATGGAGGACTGTCGCACTCCAGGCCGTCGAGAATAACCGAAACCGCAAAAAATGAACGCACAAATATAGAGGGATTAAAATACTGTACATTTAGTGTATTTTATACAATATGTTGACTATTTTGATTGTTTTTGCCACTGTATCAGCATTATTGTTTCTATAATAACACATATTTATGTCCTACAAGGGGCTACTTTGTCAGGTTGGAAGCCGAATAGCCCTACAAAACAGTATGCCGAAATAGCTCGCAAACCCTGCCGAAATAGCTCTCCCTAAAGTAGGTAAGCAGCTCTGAGCTATTCTTAAGAGATGCAGTTTCGTTGGGGGACGGCGAAGTTAGACGCACATGAGCAAGCTACGAACGAAAATACCCAGTTCTTTGCACATGGACAGAAATAAATGTTCACCTGAAGACTTTCGAAATGTTCTGAAACAGTTTTTTTTGCATACTCAAATTTGCACGTCCAAGTGACTCGTTAATATTTCTCTGGGGGGCTTGTTTTTTGTCTCAAATTCAAGACAATTCTGTCACCTTTCAATTGGACCTTGTACAATTTTTCTGCTGTTGAAACTTTTGCCCTTTTGCCGCAATGACTAAAAAACTAAAAACTTTGCCAAGGGCCAAAATAACCCCCGGTGTGATAGAATAGCCCAACCTCACCGTACCTCTGTCTGTAGCACCGATATACCAACAGCGTAGTTCACGGAGCAGGGAGGGGTTTTTAGGCGCCCTGAGCTGGAGGATGCACATAAATTAAATTCTTGAAGCCTCTCTATCTATAAGCTCATCTGCTTAAGTTCCTTGACATCAGCATCCCCGATGTTACCTGGTTCACTGTCCGTCATTCTACCTTTTCCTTCTATCAAAGGCCCAGCTGGTATACATATCCCACTTGATCGTTTGTTGTCAGGAGGGACAGGGGCTTTCTTTTCAGCTATCTCTGGCACCAAGCAATGACCTGGTTTCGACTAAGTGGGTATATCTGAAAACTTCTTTTAATGTTTTCATTTCGCTTCTCAATCAGTATGTTCTATACTGTGTGGTATTACCCTACTCTCATACAGGCCTACACCGCAGATGAGCTTCTCAGGCTTCCTCCTACTCTCGAGGATCTCTTCCATCTCTGTTTCTGATCCACGTTTTATGGTTAGGCCTATTCTTATTGATTCATAGTTCAACTCCCCTTCTTCTGAGTTTTGACGGTACAGTTCATTTTCTTTCAATTCTCGTTCTCCCAAGGTACTGTGAAGCTTGGAAATAATTTTAATTTGTAAGAAAAGGGAATATCTAGCCTCTTCTGTTGAGTGGCTTGTCTTGTTATACCTAAGGATTTTAGTTGCCCTGTCAAATCCTTTCGGATTTGTGTTCCCATCTTCTACGTCAAGTTAGTGTTCACCAGGCCTATGCTGTCTAACTGTTCGGTCTCTGGTAATGACAGGATAATGCCCAAGGGTACTAGTGAGTCTGAATTTTCTGTAGTGAAGTATATACTGTAACTAGTTTCCACTTGGTCCTGCTTAGTCCTCAAGCCAGGCCCTGTTTCTCTAAAGCCCTTGGCAAGGAGGACTACAGTAATCCTAAGGCCCATCCCTTCTCTGGGTAGATTTGATTTTCTAGACTGGGCATACCAGTCTTGCCCAATAAAAAACATATATTTATTATTACCGTATGTATATATATATTTTTTGCATTCTTGATCTGCCACATATATCAACTCAGAACTCAATCAATTTGAAGTCTTGAGCCTTTATGTAGGGGCAGCTAATGGAACTTGGAGAATTTTTCAAAGTCTTGTATCTATGGTGGTCATAAGTGATGATAATAGAACTTAGTAAAATTATGAAGTCCCTTACCTAATGAGTAAAAAAAACCAGAACATTCAATTGACATGTCATCTATTTCATGGAGTCCTACTTTGGTTTGGGCATAAGCTTAGAACTTCACCAATCCAAAGTCTCTAGCCCCTAGTTTGAATGAATCATATCAGTAAAGGGCCATGAAAGATTTTACGGTCTAGCACCGTACGATGGTAGGAGCAGGACTTTGTTACTGTCTTTGCAGTTTTTCATCTAACAGAACTTGGTTCAACCTTGTGGTGCATGATTTAGTGTAACCATAGGAGTTGAAATCTGCTAGTTCTCTAGTAAATTGCCTTTGTCTGTTGGTGTAGACTATAGTATACTCTCAAAACAAACTACTGCTAGCACATCCCCTTTTTTTTACTTAAATCAAAGTGTTGGGTACACCCCTGTGTAAGCACAAGAGCTGAACCTTAGTAGTTCTTTTCAGGAATTTTCTTCAATCTAACAGAGCAGACTTTTAGTCTATTATTATTATTATTATTATTAAATCACACCAGGCTGGCGACGTAGGAACGGAGAAACTCCATGAGGTTAACAAACCCCCACGCAACCAACCCAGCGGGTGGAGAAAACAAAAGAAT